>JARHVA010008389.1:197500-242500 GCA_037957365.1 Torreya grandis
TTAATCTAACCATATTCCAAGCAAAAGAAGCATTTAGACATCAATGGGTCCTTGTGAGGTTATAATCTTGTCCTTTTGGTTGGTCTAGGTGATTATCTATAATTTTTTTAAAATGAAATTATTCAATATATTAGTTACTAATATTATTTGATTAAAGTTATTAAAAAATCAAAGCTTTACCCTAATATTCACCATTTGGGTCCCTATTGGTTCTCCACACACAAGAAAATAAATAATAATCAATAGCAATGATAGTTAAGCATTCTTAATCTCCATCATTTCATTATATCAACCATTTCTCAAAAATAATCCATGTTTATCTAAACCTCAACAACTTCATAAAATAGAGTGATAAACAATGAATAAAAAGTCCATGTCAAGCTAAATAAATAACATATTTTAGATACAATAAAAAATACATTAAATAGATTAAATACTTGACAAGAAAGATCTACAAAAATGATAGTATAAAATGGGGTCAATGCTTCAACAACTACCACCACAATACACCTGACAGTTTGTACAATATCATTTTTGGCTTTCTAATGGGAGATAATATAATGGCAAAATAAAATATTTAAACCTAACCCTAATTTATATGTACATAAATTTTTTAGCTTAATATTTTTAAATTTATATTATATATTATACAATGTGAAGTATAAAATATTTAAATTTATATTATATAATATATATTATTTAGTATATTTAAATGTTTATTATATAATATTATAACATTATATTATATTATTTAATATATATTTCCTACACCTAAAGAGGTTGATATGAGTAAACATCTTCCACTAGGATATGATATATTCAATTTACATAATTCCCTTTACTAATACATACATACATATATGATACATACACACACACACATATATGTATCATGTAGGTATGTATGTGTATACATGTATATATATATATATATATATATATATATATATATATATAATATTAGTAATTATATAAATATTGTATATGTGTATTATCATAATATTTTAATATATTAAACATCAATTATATAATATATATGCTAATATAGTTTATGAACCAAATTTATTTATTATACATTTCAATATAATTACTTTAAATTTATAATATATATTAATATTTTTTTATTTGATAAGCTAAAAACATGGTTTTACAAGGACTAGAAACCAAATTTTAAATAAATGTAGTAAATTGAAACAAGTCCCATGGGCTGAGAGCCAAAAGTCAAAATAACAGTACTAGCAGATAATCAACCATATGGAGGACAAAACTAAAAGGAAAGTAAAAGGAGAAGATATTCCAAGAGGGGGGATTCCTCTACAAGTATCTTCATAGTCTCTATCTCCTCCTACTTAACCTATCTATTTTTTGTGATTTTAGCCCTGATTCTATTGCTTGGGCCTTTCACATCCTCCTTAGGTAGGATCATTTTGGGTCTCTTCCATAGCTATTACTTTATAGGATTTTTGGGTGAGATTTGGGGAAGAAGTCTCCACCTCCTTGATAGGCTACTTCTATGGAGTACCTTAACCCTTTCTAATTAAGAGAAAGAGTGTATCATTTTTGAGACTTCCTTATTCATGAAATTCCAATCATGGATTAAACCTACCAAACACATCCTTGCCTCATGTAATTCATTATTAAACCTTTATAAATGATCCTCATTATTTTTTATTGCCTCTACCATGGGGGTCTTGCCTCTATCCACTACCTCCACCAAGTTTCCTTCCTCCATCATAAGGGGTTTAGGCTTGAAGATAGAGATATTTAGGGGAAGATCCCTAGTAGAGCTCTTGGAATTGGGGCTAGCATGGGAAAAGATAGGTATCAGGAAGTGAGATCCTAAAGTGGGATATTTTATTTTAGGGAGTCTTCCTAGATAGAAGACCCTTCTGACAAGACCTCTTTGGCCCAAAGGGTCTCGCTATATTTTTCCAATAGGAGAATGAGTCCTTGGTGGATGACCAAATTGGCTTCATTTATCTAGTATGTGAGTATTATACACTCCAAAGATTTCAAAAGGAAATAAGGTAGGCTAATTTTGAATCCTTGAAATGGTTCATCAAGAAAAAGTGATGAGAAAAATGAGAGTATACTTACCTTTGAGGGTTATATACTTCATTATCTACAAGTAGACTTTAGGCCAGTATCACAAAAGGTTCAAGTGGGGGAACCCATTTTAATTCAAATTAATGATCTCATTGGTTCAAAAAACCTCTATAATAGTTCCTATTTTTTCAATTTATATTTAAAAGATTTAATCCCTTCACATGACATTATTTTAGCTTCACCTATCAACTCCTCTATTATGTAAATTTTAATTCCTCTAAATTATACAACCCTCTTATCTTATGTTGTAATAAATTCCCTTGATATGTTGGCATCATGATCAGTGACTCTCAACATGAATTCTTTGAGTCCCTCTTTGTATATCTTCCTCCAAAAATTTTCATGATATGGACCTTTGAATAGGATATTAGTTCTAATATTTCACTATGACCTCCCATATTAACTTTAGCCTAAGATAGTGAGCTAATAATGGAATTCAACAAGCCTTAGTAAGGCTTATAACCAATGATTTTAAATAAACTTGGAGTATAATACTTCTCCCACCATTCGTTATTAACTCTCCACATGGTGAAATGATGGTAGGTTATGTTTTTTTAAATATATTTATTTAAGTTGTAATATTTACGTGTGTGACAACCATTTCATCATCATATTCATAAGTGACTTCATTTTGAATTCTAGACATGGAATTTTTAGGGATCTAACATCCAACGCATCAGGGGGGGGGGGTCTTGCCACACCTATTACATTATTGAATATATATTCCCAAAACCTATTATAGAGGTTGATATGAGTAAACCTATTCTATGGGGATATGATGAGAATACATATTATGATTTATAACATGGCTATAGCCATTCCATTAATATAAGAAAAATTACAAAAGTTCATTTAATATAAAAATAGAAGTTGGAACTTTGTAACTAATGGTAATGATTTAGAAATAATAGGATCTTGCATAATAAGTAGACATGTTTTGGAGATACAACATTATTAAATAGTATATTTTAAGGGGAAATAAGAGTTTATGGTGGTATAATTGAGAATGCATCATGACTGGGCATAGTAGGCATACATAGAATGGATGGTGTCTTTATAACATATAAGTCCAATTCAAATTTATATTCAATTTTTAAACCTGAAATTCCTCTTTGTTGAATCTAATTTTTTAGTTCCATTGTAACAAAATCAATTTCTCTATTACAATCACCAAGACAAACCCTGATCAACCATAGGTGATCTCCTTATCTAGAAAATAGAAAATCCCCCTAATCAAAACCAAGGGATTTGAAATTGTTATGTAGAGATAATGTCCTAAGAGGCTATATTAATATATTTACACAAAGAATTTAAGCCATCATAGACTAAATCATTGCATGGTGATTCAGATCCCAATAGGTTTGTGACCATAATTACTTTATGTGAACTATATTATATGTTAATATAATTTATGAATCAATATTATATATTATATATTTTAGTATAATTACTTGAATTTTAAAATATATAATATTAAAATATAATATTACATTATTTAATATATATTACCCACACCTATTATGTAGGTTTGATATGAGTAATCCTCTTCCATGGGGTTATGATAATAATGCATATTGTGATTTGTAACATGGATATGGGCATTCCACTAAAATATGCAAAATTATAGAAGTTAATTTAATATATAAATAGAAGTTAGAACTTTGGAATCAATGGTAATGATTTAGAAATAATAGGCTATTGCATAATAAGTTGAATTTCGTCCACATATTTTGTGTTGGAAATATTGTCATTGATGTTAAAGGTCTAGCATTATTGGTGATAAAATCCCCATTGCATTTAATGTTGTTTATAATAAATATATCTTGGCTAATATGAGTTAATATTTATTTAATATTAACAAATATATTTTTGGTTGCATATGAGACAAAAGAAAGGCCCATGGAGAAGTTGAAGAGCCATGGCGTAAAGACAAAAGAAGGATGGGTTGCATTTTCCCATGAAGAGTCATCTTGGGGAATTCCAAGAGTCACCAAGTGAAGACAAAAGAGGAAGGGCACAATTTCTCATGAAGGGACACTTTGAGGAATATGAAAAGTCACCAAAGATAAGGAGAAAAGTGGGAAGGATGTTTTTGATCATGAAGGGTTGCCACATGACTTTTCAAAGGCTTGAATTTGAAGGGTCATACAAGTTTGGCACCATTTTCCATGAGGATTGAAGGGTCACAAAAGGGGAAGGCCAAAGGTCATTTGGAAAGCTATAAATAAAGGCTTGAGAAGCCATTTGTAATATGAGAGATAGAGGTTGATTTTATATTGTAATATCTAGCTTAGAAGAGCAATTGTGAGAGATGAATATGATTTGTATTTGTTATATCTAGCTTAGAAAAGCAATGGTGAGAGAGAGGAAAGAGATGTTGTATTGAATTATTATTTGTTGAGATAGCAACATTGAGAGATAGGTATGTGGTATACACAAAGGGGTTGGTGCTCTTGTGGGTTGGTGCTCATGAATTATTGCTAGGTTGGTGCTCGGCAAAGGGGTTGGTGCTCCTGTGGGTTGGTGCTCATGAATAATAGCTGGGTTGGTGCTGGGCAAAGGGGTGTGGTGCTCCTGTGGGTTGGTGATCATGAATAGTTACTGGGTTGGTGCTTAGCAAAGGGGTGTGGTGCTCCTGCAAGCTTGGCTTGTGAATATTGTTTGGGTTGGTGCTCATTCATATACTTGAGATTGTTCTCCATGGTTTTTCCCACATTGGGTTTCCATGTTATATCTGGTGTCTCTCTCTATCTTATGTGGTGTTTATTGTTTGAGTTTTATTGCATATATGGAATGTTTGATTAAGTGGATTTTGGTTAAAGGAAAGTTTTTTAAGATATATGATATATTGATTCACCCCCCCTCTCAGTATATCCCATGCTTAACAATTGGTATCAGAGCAGGTTTCTTTAGAAAGGGTTTAACAGCTTGAAGGTAGATCAAAGAAAAGCATAAGATGGACAAATAGCTAAAGAAGGAGAATCAAGAGTTAAAATCTGTGGTTGAGGATCTTAAGGAAAAGGTGTGTATCTTGGATTCTAAGTTGGCTACAGAAGTAAAAGAAAGTAAGATATTTATTTAGGATCTTAAGAATTAGTTAGAGGTTACAAATTCAATTTTAACATCAAAAGAAGAAGAGTGTAATCAGTTGAAGGTTGAGTTAGTTTCTTTAAAGGATAATCATGAGAAGCTTATAATCAAGGTTGAGAAAGATCATAAAACATTAGTCTAAGGAAAGAAGGATGCAAGTTTCTAAGGCAAATCAAAGAAGCCGATCAGGTAGCCCAATGCTTTCAAGTTTTCAAATTATTTTCATGGCCGTTGTTTTGTTTGTCATCATGTTGGTCATAGGACAAGAGACTGTATGAGGAGAAGTAATCAGTTAGAGGGAGATCTTAGTCACATTCAAGAAAAAGGTATGAGAAATATTTTTTTGCTTTTGTTGTCATGAGGTTGGCCATATTGCTAAATTATGTCAAAATAAAGTAAAGAGATATTCAAGGTATGTCAAAGGATATAGAGCCCCTAGAAAATATGAGAAAAGACAAATTCAAGTTTGGAAACCTAAAATAGTAAAAGATGATCAGGTTGAGTTTAAAATTGAAAATGAATTACTTGCTATAGTAGAAAAAGAATCAGATAGAAAGGATTGTGAAAAATCTCTTGTTATTGTTGAGCATGAGCTTTGTCAAGATAAGATAGTTGTAAAAGTTGAGAAAATGAAAAACATCATAAATGATAAGGTTAGTAAGTCAAAAAGGTTAGACATGCTTAAATGGATTATAAAATAAAAACACAAGAAGATCAAGGAAGAAATAGAGGAGATGTGGGAATCTCTTGAGATTTATTTCTAGAACCCTATTGTGTGGGCTATCTCTTCTAGGCTTCAAGGAGACACTTTTAAGAAAAATTGAAGCATGGTGGATTCTATTGGGTCTTGGATATGTTGCATGACAAGAAGGTGAGTTGATAGATTAATTTGTATATCTTTTGAGTGAATATATTTTTGAAGAAAATTTTGCACCGATGTTAAGGTTGAGGGTATTAGAATGATTCTTGCATATGTAGTGTTTAAAAGTTTAAAAGCATTTCAAATTATTATGGTCATAAGAAATTAGAATGTTGAAAAAGAGTTAACAGATTTAGAAAGAAGGAGAAGGATAATCATGTAGATTCAATGAAGAAGGATCAGAGTTTCAAAGTTCCATTCATCAGGAAGAAGGTTCAGTCGTGTTCATGGCAGAAGAAACAATCTAAAGATTCTATGTTGGTGCAAACAGTCTTGCATAAATATCAGCCATGGTTCATTGATAGCAGATGTTTGAGGAATATGATAAGAGATAAGAGTAAAAAAGATCAATGGTGGCATAGTGAAATTTGAAGATAAAACCATAGCCAGGATAGCTAAAAAAGGTACTTTAAGTTTGGATTATGGTAGAACCAAAGCTAAGAATGTTTTGTAAGCATAATATGTTGAGTGTAAGTCAAATATGTGATCAAGGATAAACCTTAAAGTTTCATGAAAAAGGTTGTGAGGTTAGAAGAAAATATTCAAATGAGTTGATTGCAGATTCTCAAAGGACAGGTAAAGATTTATATGCATTTTCAGATATCTTTTTAAAGGCATAATCAAAGGACACATTCAAAGATTTGCAAGAGGAGTTGGGAGTAATTTATTTTACTTCTTACCATTGATGTTCAGCATTAGTTGAGGGTGAGCTAAGTGTTAGATCTAGGTACGCCCTTTGCCATTAATGTCAAAGGGGGAGAATAATAGGTATAGGTACAAGTGCAGAAATAGGTACAGGGAATAGGTATAGGTTGCTACAGTAAGGGGGAGTTACTATATGTTTTTAGATGATAGTATGTGTAGGTGACAGGATGTGGTAGTTTCAAGATTGAGGTTGTCATCAATGACAAAGGGGCAGATTTTTGGAAATATTGTCATTGATGTCAAAGGTATAGCATTATTGATGATATGGGCCCCATTGCATTCAATGTTTGTAAAAAATATATCTTGGCTAATATGAGTTAATATTTATTTAATATTAACGAATATATTTTTATTTGTATATGAGACAAAAGAAGGGACCATGAAGAAGTTGAAGAGCCATGGGGTAAAGACAAAAGAAGGATGGGATGCATTTTCCCATGAAGAGTCATCTTGGGGAACTCGAAGAGTCACCAAGTGAAGACAAAAGAGAAATGGCACAATTTCTCATGGTGGCACAAAAAGTCACCAAAGATAAGGATAAAAGTGGGAAGGATGTTTTTGATCATGAAGGGTCACCACATGACTTTTCAAAGGCTTGAATATGAAGGGTCATACAAGTTTGGCACCATTTTCCATGAGGATTGAAGGGTCACAAAATGGGAAGGCCAAAGGTCATTTGGAAAGCTATAAATAAAGTCTTGAGAAGCCATTTTTAATATGAGAGATAGAGGTTGATTTGATATTGTAATATCTAGCTTAGATGAGCAATTGTGAGAGATGAATATAATTTGTATTTGTTATATCTAGCTTAGAAGAGCAAAGGTGAGAGAGAGGAAAGAGATGTTGTATTGAACTATCATTTGTTGAGATAACAACATTGAGAGATAGGTGTGTGGTATACACAAAGGGTTTGGTGCTCCTAAGGGTTGGTGCTCATAAATTGTTGCTGGGTTGGTGCTCCTATGCATTGATGCTCATGAATAGTAGCCGAGTTGGTGCTCAGCAAAGGGGTGTGGTGCTCCTATGGGTTGGTGCTCACGAATAGTTTTTGGATTGGTGCTCGGCAAAGGGGTGTGGTGCTCCTGCAAGCTTGGCTTGTGAATATTGTTTGGGTTGGTGCTCATTCATATACTTGAGATTGATTTCTGTGGTTTTTCCTACATTGGGTTTCCACGTTATATCTGGTGTCTCTCTCTATCTTGTGTGGTGTTTATTGTTTGAGTTTTATTGTATATCTTGAATGTTTGATTAAGTGGATTTTGGTTAAAGGAAAGTTTTATAAGATATATGATATACTGATTCACCCACCCTCTTAGTATATCCCATGCTTAAAATTTTAAAGATGTAATAGTATTAAATAATATATTTTAAGGAGAAAAATGAGTTGGTGGTAGTATACTTGAGAATACATCATCACTAGGAATAATAGGCATAGATGAAATAGATGGTGTCTTTACAACATATATGTCCACTTCAAATTTATATCCAATTAATAAACCTAAAATTCCTCTTTATTGATTTTTTAGTGCCATTATAATTGTTGGAAAATTTTGAATTTTAGTAAAATTTGGTAAAACCCTACATATATAAAATTTTTACAAGGTATCCATATGTCTTATGGGGTCTCATGTTATTCTATATATCTCACTTATCCTTACTCCAACCTTAGTTTAAGCCTACCTTCCTTGTGTTTATCTAATTCACTCTAGTAAACCCTATTCAAACATGGTCTAAAGTCTAAATTGTGTTTAATACATTAAAATATGGTCTTTGAGATGTTTTAAGAGGTTCACAAGTCATAAATTTGTCATTCACCATGTTTCATAAGCCAAAAACACTTTTTGGTCATATTTCTAGCTCAATTAATGACTTGTACAGACTTTTCAAAGAGTAAATTTGTCACCAAGATTGATATTAATGTGGAGGAGGTTAGGAGATGTTATTTATCAATTATATTCTAGTCCAATAAGTAGTTATATAAAGAAGAAGGTAGTTGTCCCTTGAAAATAGGCCATTAATGACACTTGTACAGACTTAAAAAGTCCTTCAGGAAAAAAATGTGGTCATGTCACTATTTACCTACAAAAAGTCATATACACACCTAGTGTGCTAAGAAAAGGTCAAAATTTTCATTCTTTGATTCTATTTATTCTTTCTTGTCCTTACAAGCCAAGAAAGGTAAATTTTAAATGCTTAGTGTGGGCCGTATAATTGGAGTTGAGAGGAATGATCTTGGGGGCTGAAATTAATCTAGGTTAGATTAATTTTCATGGAAAGGCTTCTCAGTTACATGGATTATTCTTAATGAATCATTTCTAAGACTCTAGGCAACTTTTTATGCACTTCCATTCATGAAGGGTCTACGTTTTGAGCTAGTTTTTGATACTTCTACTTAGTTTTGACAATTTTTTTTTATTTTCAAGTGTTTTCCATGTTTTATAAGACATTTAAATAGGTTATCCATACTTATTTTGGCTTTGTATATCTCAAATAGTCAAGAAACCTCTCCTAGGCTTGTCTTTGCTTATAAACTGCTATTTTGCATGCACAGTTGTCTCAACTATCTTCAAGAGTGAGAGAAGGTATTTTAAGGGTGACTTAAAGAATTTATTGATGGAGGTTATCTATCTAAAATTTAATAATGAATTTTAGGTGGTTTGAAAGTCTTACCATTGCATATTAGTGCTCAATTCCATATTGTTGCCTGCATAATATAGGTCAAGACATCCACTTACAGCCCTGATGACATCATGTTAATGTTTTGGATAGGTGTGCATGTTTTAAATTTTTTTTAGATACTTTGGTGTAAATAAAGATGCTTCATGGAGGCATACAAGTTCATTTTTAAGAGAGTTTTCATGTTATCCATATCAATTCTTTGCCCATACATCTAAATTTCCATCAATAGGTAACCTAAATAGGGCTTTAAAGCATATTTAGAGTTTTAAAACATGAATTGAATCTTCCTTAGAGTCCTCATATGTCAAATAGATAATTAAATTCATGTTTGTAGGGATAAGGTAAGAAAACAAAGTCATACACCATGCTAAAAGATCTCAATATTGTATTCAAGGATCTTTTCCTTAAATTGACAAAATAGTGCTCCTTAGGTTTTTTTGGAGTTTTCATGAGGAAGGTGAAAGAGCCTATCATGAAAGGTGATGGATTGATATTATATCCATATCATTAGAAAAGATAATTATAAAATGAGAAAGGCAATTGACAAAAGGAGGGAGGTTACCTAAGAGTCCAAAGGTGCCTTGAAAAACATTGAATCCATTTAGTGTTGTCTACAGGCTTGAGAGCAAAAGTGTTTTTTTCCACCAAAATTACAAGATATAATATGTCACCATGGTAAGGTGTTTCAGAATAGTTTGAGGGATTATCTATATGTAAAATATCATCAAGGAGAAGATGATAGTGTTATTGTTGTTTCTCATACACTTTCTCAGTCTATACACTATATATATCCACCTAATATAGGTAGGATATATAAGGAATGAGTTGGCATAAGTTTGTGTCTTTTAAAATAATAAAGGTGAATAAAAATGTGGAGGCATGTGATATGACCTAATAGAGTATAAAAATGAGTTCATAGTCACTATTAAATGGTATATAGTTCCAATGAAACCTACAGGTATCCCTTCTCTTGAAAACCTTCAACACATAATTGACTGTGAGTGTCCAAATCAAGACCTAGGCATAAATATGGTGTTAGTTTGAGGATTTCCAAGTGAAATAAAAAAATAAGAAGTTTATTGTGATTTAGGACATGAAAATGAGATCCATTCACATTTGAAACAAGCTCATAATAGGTCATGATAACGTACAGTCAGAGGAAGATGGGTGAATGATTATCTCAGTCCAGTAGTGACCTAAAAGAGATATATCAAGATGCTTATAGATCATTTGATGAAAAAAAAGGGTATAAAAAATCATAATATAAAGATGAGGATCCATGGATAGGTTCTAAAATTTTATTAAGGCTTAATCCAAACACAACTATCTATATGGATCATCAAGCAAAGTTGTCTCAGTCAATAAGGGTAAGCCTAATCTTATGTTTCCAAGGGTATAAAAGGTGTTTGAGAGACAAAAATACTATAATTATGTTTGAATAATTTAAACATGATCATGAAAGATGAATACGACATTTTAAGTGATCATATGTCAAAAAAAATGTCTCCAAACAAGCAAAACATAATTTATTTCTAAATACCCTGCATAGACTGTCTTGGGAAAGTCTACCTTGGAGATTGGGAAAGTTAGTGGTATTGTGCTTAGAATTAGATGATAAAATATGGTACAGATCAGCATTTTGAGTTTTAAAATACCATCAAACACTTTTATTATCTCAATAAATAAAGTAACATGCCTCTATTCTATCTCAGACGTAGGGCACTTTTAACTTACATAAAGAGGTAGTTTTGAGGGAATAGGATAAAATGGGTGACTAGAACAAAAAAAATCATTAAAGATTTTTTTTTTAATTTATAACACACCTAGATAAACATGGTAAACATATATATATATATATATATATATATATATATATATGGTTTTTAGATAGATATGGTGGTCTATCCAACAAGGTCTACATGCAGGGTAACTAGGTAGGGTGCAAACCTAGCCTCAAAGGAGGGACCAATTTCAGTTTTGGTCTTAGTGAAGCATTATAGTAATTTGATTCATGTCCATGGGAGTTTATTAGAGGTTTTTTAACCTTGAAATGGTATGTTAATTCATTATATGGTTAGGTTGAACAATATTTTTAGGTAAGGCCTATTAGACCTAGTCTAGGCCTAGTACTTGGAAACACTGCATCATCATTTTAAAGCTAGATGAATATTAACACAAGTTAAAAGATATAAATGGGAGTACTAAATAGGTTTTAGAGATTTTTTTTGTAGACAAACTCATCAGTAAGCCATTTATTGGACTGAGAGCTTTCAGACCCTATATAATTTCTATGAAGAGCCCGAGTTGTCATCTTAGGATGCTTGTAAATTTTATGAGATTATACATGGGACCCTAAGGTTTTTATTGATGATGAATAAGTTCCTTAAGAAAAACTTAGTACCATTTGGATATGAGTTTAATGTTTTTTATTCATGAACAAATTTTAAGACCAGAAGTGACATAAAACCCTCTCTCAGACCCAATTAGAAAGATGAAGCAAGTAGAGTATCCAAATTTAGTGGAAATTCCATGAAACCAACTTGAAGCTGTAGAGGACTCTTTAGGGACCTAACACATGTGATTAAAATGTACTAAACTTGTATGGATGGTGCAAAATAGGGTTTTTTTAACTAATTTATGTGTTTTACAAGTGTAAGATGTTTCAGAAGATCAAATAACCTTTGGGATATATATTGAGACTTTTTACAAGTCTCCATGACCATTTTATGAGGCATATAAACTCCTAAGTGTGTTTTCTACCTCTTTCATCTTAGCTAGTCTCGTGGGTAGATAGTGAACACTTAGTGAAAAATGGTGAAACTCCAATTGGAAAGACTTTTAAGGATTGATTAAATAACATGAAGAAATGAAAAATCTTTAAAATTGTCATCCCTCATTTTTAATGGATGAAATTTCATAATTGGAAAGGTTTTGGGTGCCAAGTGCGAGAGGTGCATGAAAATGAGTCATTTAGGACTACTAGGGATGATTATGCATGGCCAAAAGAATAAGAATGATCAAGGACTGATCTAATTCATGTGAAGGCTTTTTCTTAACCCCTCTCACTCAAATCCATCATCATTCCTAACCATAAATAGTGATGATGTAGTTTTTTGAAGACAAATAATGATGGCAATTTCTTATGCAAGCAAAAGGGAATCTACGCCACATGTGGAAGAGTTAAACATTTTTTAGGGAAATTTGTCCTTGATTTCCTTTCAATAACTATATAATTATAGTTTACATGATGATGTAACTCCTCATTTATTTACAAGTGTCTTAGTGACTTTTGAGCTTCCCTTTCTCTCTCTCCTCTCACAATTGCTATAAATTCTATCCTTTTTGGTTGTTCTAGGGATCTCCCCACATTGGTATGGAAAATACCTAGAATTTTTTATCCTTGAGATAATAAATATAGTTTTTGTTACCTCATTAAATATTTAACTAAGTCTACATAATGGTTTTTGGTCTTTTGCAAGTGTATTTTGGCTTACCTTCATATGTTACTCTTCCTAGTGCCTTGTTTGTTTTAGAATCTCTCATTTGCAAGTCAACAAGAAGTGTCTAATGTAAGTTTATATTATATTGATTAGTATATTTAATATTATTTCTATAAGGCCTATTTTCTAAGTCCTCCTATCCTAGGCTCTCTTCAAGACACCATGCTTGAAACATTGATGTGAGAGAAAAGATTATCATTGAATGAAGTATATATATAGACTTCTTTTAGTTCCAAGTGCACGTTGAATGGTGTGAGTAGAAAAAATATTTGGTGTATCACCTCATTTAGATTATATTTAATTTTATTTATCCTTCTCCCTTTTCATCCCTGAAAAAGTTAGTAGTAGTTTGATCAAAGTTGTACATCAAGGGGAACTAGCCCCAAATCTAGAGATCCACTTCACATTTAGGTCACCCATAGCCTTGATGTGGTTCCATTGTGCCACATGAATGAGGAGAGACTTTTAATCTCCTTAAGGGGTGAAATTTCAAGTGACAATAGTAATAAAATCAATTTCTCCATTGTAATCATTAAGATAAACCATGATTAGCCATGATTAATATCCTTATCTAGTGAATACATAAGCCCCCTAATTGAAACCAAGGGAGTTAAAATTTTGACATAGATATAATGTGTTAAGATAATATAATATATTTATGAAAAGAATGAAATCCATCATAGACTAAAACATTGCATGGTGATTTAGATCCTGATAGGTTTGTGCCCATAATTAATTTATATAAACTATATTATATGTTAATATAGTTTATGAGTTAATATTATATATTTCAATATAATTACTTTAAATTTATAATATATAATATATAATATTATGATATTATATTACATTATTTAATATATATTTCCCACTCTTATTATATAGGTTGATATGATTAATCCTCTTCCATGAGGATTCAATGAGAATGAATATTATGATTTATAGCATGGCCATAGGAATTCCACTGACAAATGTAAAATTATAGAAGTTAATTTAATATAGAAATAAAATTTGGAACTTTAGAACAAATAATAATGATTTATAAATAATAGGCTTTTGTATAATACATGGAGTTTTAACCACATGTTTAGGAGACATAACATTATTAAATAGTATATTTTAAGGAAAACCATTATCATAGATATACTTAGTGGTGGTAATCTTGACAATGTATCATCAATAGGCATAGTAGGCATACATGGAATAAATGGTGTATTTACAACATATATGTCCACTTCAAATTTATATCCAATTTCTAAACCCAAAATTCCTCTTTATCACTTCTAATGTTTTTAGTGACATTCTAACAAATTCAATTTCTCCATGGCAATCACCAACATAAACCTTGATCAACACAATTAAGCTCCTTATCCATTGAATATGTAAGTCCCTTGATTGAAACAAAGGGATTTAAAAATTTTAGGTAGAGATAATGTGCTAATATTCTATAATATCTTTACATGAAGAATGTAAGCCATCATAGACTAGATCATTGTATGGTGATTCAGATCTTGATAGGTTTTCACCCACAATTACATTATATGAACTATATTATATGTTAACATAGTTTATGAATTAATATTATATATTTTAGTAAAATTAATTCAAATTTATAATATTTAATATTATATTAAATTGTTTAATATATATTCCCCACACCTATTATAGAAGTTGATATGAGTGATCATCTTCCATGGGGATATGATGAGAATGCATATTGTGATTTTCAACATGGCCATAGGTATTCCACTAATAGATAAAACATTATAAAACTTCATTTAATATAGAAATAAAAGTTATAACTTTAGAAGTGATGGTAATGATTAAAAATAATAGGCTCTTGCATAATAAGTGGACTTCCATCCACATGTTTTATAGATGTGAAATTAGTAAATAGTATCTTTTAAAGTGAAATAAGAGTTGGTGGTGATATAATTGAGAATGCATCATACTAGGCATAATGGGTATACATATAATAGATGGTGTATTTTTAACATATATGTCCACTTCTAATTTATATGTAATTTTTAAACCCAAAATTCTTCATTGTCACTTCTATTTTTTTTAGTGCCATTGTAAAAAAATAAATTTCTCCATTAAAACCACCAAGACAAACCCTAATCAACCATAAATAAGATCCTTATATAGTGAATACAAAATCACTTTGATTAAAACCAAATGAGTTACAATTTTAACATACACATAATATGCTAAGAGGCTATATTAATATATTTACATGAAGAATGTAAGCCATCGTAGAATAAATCATTGCATAATAAATGGAGTTTCATCTACATGTTTTAGAGATATAACATTATTAAATATTATATTTCAAGGACAAACAAGAGTTAGTGGTGGTAATCTTGATAATGTATCATTACTAGGCATATTAGGCATACATGGAATAAATAGTGTCATTGAAACATATGTGTCCACTTCAAATTTATATTCAATTTCTAAACCCAAAATTCCTCTTTGTCACTTCTAATGTTTTTAGTGACATTGTAACAAAATGAATTTATCCATTGCAATCACCAAGATAAACCCTAATCAGCCAAAGTTGAGCCCCTTATCAAATGAATACATAAGCCCCCAGATTGAAACCAAGGGAGTTGTAATTTTAAATTAGAGATAATGTGATAAGAGGCTATAATATATTTACATGAAGAATGTAAGCCATTGTAGCCTAAAACATTGCTTAGTGATTTTGATCTTGATAGGTTTTCACCCATAATTTCTTTATATGAACTATATTATATGTTTATATAGTTTATGAATAAATATTATATATTTCAGTATAATTAATTTAAATTTATAATATATAATATTATATTATTATATTAAATTATTTAATATATATTCCCCACATCTATTATATAGGTTTATATGAGAAATTTTTTCTTCCATGGGGATATGATGGGAATGCATATTGTGATTTACAACATGGCCATAGGCATTCCACTAACATATGTAAAATCACATAAGTTCATTTAATATATAAATATAATATAGAACTTTGAAACCAATGGTAATGATTTAAAAATAATAGGCTCTTTCATAATAAGTGGATTTTCATCCACATGTTTTGGAGATGTAACATTAATATTATCTTAATATAACCCCTTCCATGGGGATACGATACATTCACTTTACATATCACCTCTTACCAGTATACACAAATATACATGATAGATATCTCTATTGACGTAGTGGATTGCACCTAGGATAGGATGCCTAGCTCCTGCCCTTCCACATGCAATAATGGAAACTCCCCTCTCGCCCGTGGGACCGGCAAAGCTGGAGGGGAGAGTCTCTAGATAAGGGCTAGCTCCATCTAATGTATCCTTTAGGCCCTAGTTTCTCCTATTGCTAACAAATAAAATGAAAAAAGTGGGGGATGAAAAGGGAGAGAGAGATGCTAAAAATATAACTTAAGCCTAAAAAAAAAATGAAAAGGTGATACACCAAAAAAGTTGACCCACCTAGCCTGAATATACACTTTTCACCAAAAAGAAGCACCCATACACTTCATCTGAAGTGGGAAGCTCTTCTAAAATAGTCAGCTAGGGTTATATGGAAATACAAGGAGGAAGAAACTACCAGAGGCATCCTCAAACATACTTATGGCAGTTTATTCACAGGCACCTACATTCCCTTAGGAACACTTTTGGCAGACCTACAGAAAGGAGACTTCACAATGCACAAGACATGCTATAATCAATCTATGAGAAGCAAGAAAGAAAATGACTTAAAATAAGAGAAGAACATAGACATATACTTTAAAGTGCAAGTCCAGATAGAGGTAAAAATGCTAAGTCTTGATTCAAGGTAAAAACTGGTAGAGCTCTGCCTTAGAAGCTCGAGAGATTTTTGGGCAGAGTTTTGCCTTAAGGCTGAGAGAATCCCCTTTCTCAAATGAGAAATTTTAAAATATATAGAAATAGGAAGAGAACATGGCCCCACCTAGGATAGATTTTGGTTCTCTTTTCAAGCTAGCCCATGTGTGCCGAGAGCATCACAAAGAGGAAGTCACTGTTGCTGATGTCATTCTTCTAGAAGAGGCATGCTAAAACCATGTTGTGTAATCGCCGATCTTGACTTTGGTGTTTGAGAGCATGGTTTGTGCCTCTTATCCTACAAATAGACTATGGTTTGTCTCCTCATAAATGCCAAATGGAGAAACCATGTTGTGTTGTTCACTATTTGCATCATTTGATGATCATCTGGCAATAACTTGCCTCCCCTTTGCCACTTGGATTGCTTTGTCTCTTTCTGTACCTTGTCTTCTTCCTACTTTACTCATTCTACTCTTTCATCCCTCAAGGGTGATCTTCTAGTGGGACTCTACATTTCTTGGTCTCTTTTCATGTTTGGCACTTAGGCAATTTAAAAACAAATGGCTATTTCATCATCTTGAAATTGACATTCACGGACCCGTCATCATTTGAAAACCCAACAGTTAGTTCACCGTGCTTAATTTTGACATCCTCAGGCCTATCACTCTTGGACTTTCCTTTGGCCTCCATGCTTTGGGATTTTTCCATGTGGGTCTTTTCTACGGGCTTTTTTTCTTCGGGCTTTCTCCCACAGACAAAAAGTCTGCAAGAATTGCCTCATGACTTTACCTTCAGAAATTTCCTCTTGGGCTTCTTGCTCATGGTTTCCCTGAATTCCTTCATACTTTTTTTCTAAAGGAAGTCCTTCAGATAAAAGTTTGAAAGAATTCATGACTTTTCCTTAACAAAATTTTGAAAGATCATAGCCGCTTCTTTATGGCCTCTTTGAAGTATTCCCTACCCTCTGTAAGGGCTCTTGAACCTAGAACTTCCCTCTGCAAGGGCACTTGTCTTCTGACTTTAGGATGCTCCCTTGAACCAAGCCATTGAACTGATCTATTGAACCAAAAATGGTTCAATAATTTAATGGTTCAACATTGCATGCCACTCATTCATTAAACTAAGCCTTTGAACCTATTGCTTGAACCAAACGCTTGAACCCAGAAAGGTTCAATAGTTTAATGGTTAAATGGTTCAATGATTCACACCATTTGTTGAAATTTTTTGATTAAAACCAAGCCCCTTTGAATCTTCCACGATGAACTAAAGCATTAAACCAAGTGATTGAACCAAGCGATGAACTGAGGCATTGAACTAAAACTATTGAACTCAGCTATTGAACCAAAGTGATGAACCAAGAGATGAACCAAGGCCGATGAACTTGAGCTTTGAACCAAAGCATTGAACTTTGCCATTGAACCAAAGCATTAAACCTTGCATTAAAATTTGCTGATGAACTTAGAGTTGAACTTTTGCCAAAGTGTTGAACTAACTGAATTGAACCAAGCCTTTGAATCGAGCTGATGAAATTTGCATTGAAATTTGCCGATGAAACAAGGAAAATGAACCAAGAGCATTAAACCAACGTATTGAACCAAGTTGATGAATTGAGTGATTGAACCAAGGTTTTGAACCAAGTGATTAACTCTACTAATTGAACCTCAGCTAATGAACCAAATCATTGAACCAAGGCATTGAACCAGTTCAATCATTTAACAGTTTAAAGGTGCTAACTCTTGGAAAGATTATGTCTTTGAACCACTCTTCCAACCTTAAGGAAAAGTATCTTTGAACCATTTTAGCTCTCTTTCCTTATGAATTTCTTCAGACAAGATTCTGAAGAAGCTTTGTAAAACCTTACACTCTCTAAACTAGTTCTTTAACTGCCGAAAGACTACACCTGCAAAGTTCATAGAAATGGACCTATAGAGTCTGTAGAAATTATGTAAAGTCTGTAGAAATGGACAAATTCATGCACAATCAAAAAATGAAAAGGCACAAAATAGTAGGGACAAAAGGGAACCATTTTTTGACCTGTTGGGAAAAAAATGGTCAACAAATTGGTGATTCCCAAGGGATGCATGCCTGTTATGCTTAGAGACTAGTTGCCTTTAAGTCCATTGGGCATGGATTCAGATGTAGCTTGAACAAAGTTAGCAATAGCCCCAATAGATCCAAGAATAAAAAATGAACCTTTTTAACCCAAACACAAGGGAAAACACACACAAGACTAAAAACACTACTTGTGCAAACTACACTTAGGGAAAGTAAGAAAGACAAATGAAAGAAAACTACTATATACAACTAACTAGGTACATTTGATTCCCTCTTAGATCAAAGGGAAAAATTCTTAAGTCTCCTTCCTAGCAAGGAAACTTATGGTGTCAGATAAGTGGTTGAATGAAATGGAGATTTGGTGACCCACTCCTCTTTCCTGCCACGTGGGTTGGCTTGTATTTGGGTGGATCAAATTCAAACATGCTTCTAACATATACGCACTCTTTTTGTTTTTGGAAGCTTGCCTCCTATTAGTTCTTCATGTTGGTGTATCTCATCAAGAAATTAATCACTACTGGCTCATCACCATAAGCCCCTTGATATGCATCATTGACTGGCTTGTTCTTTTTTGCCTCATGCTCGGATTCCATGGTATGACCATCCTCCTTGATGATTTCAAAGAAAGTATCTTAAGATTCACCAACCTCTTGAAGGGATAAATCTAAAAGCTATAGCCCCTTTGCATACTTATCTAAGTCCCAATGTTGCCTTCTCCACTCTTAGCCATCTCATAACCCCCTTGAAGAATAGTGTAACCTGCCCCAATGACTTTAAATAAATCATTCAAAGCATGGTAAAGAAAGTGTCCATGCCCCTCTGCAATGTCTTGCAAAATGAGAAAAGGAGTAGAAATCACTCCATCATTAGAGATAGAGGCAAAAGCTTGTGACTTGTCTTTTTGTTCATAAAATTGGGTACCTATGGTTATCTCTTCCTCATCTACACTCATGAAGTCTCTCTGATCAGTCATGAACTAAGCATACTCCTCTTCACTTACTTCTTTCAAGATAGGTTCCTCCTCGAGAAGGGGTGAAGTGGAATGCTGATAGATGAACTCATGTGGAAGAAGAGGCAGTCCTTAAACTAGCATTGAATGATTCTCCTCTTTCCATTTGGTCAACACTTCATCTATATCAGGCATGGCTTGATAGCTCTCTTGGAAATGTGTAGGTGGGGTGTGTTTAGACATGGGATATGCCGTTGGGTCTGAACTATCCATTACACATTGGTTGAGGAATCTCTCTCTAGATTCCAACTCTACAATTTGCTTGTCTATATCCTCTTGGAAGAGCCTTTCGTAGAGGTCACAATCATCATTGAGAATAGGAGTAGCCTCATCTTCTTCAAGGTTTTGAGCAAAACCTTTCTCCTCCTCTTCCTTTTTGCCCCAAGATTCCACTATTTGCTTCTAACTCATGATCTTGGGATTGGAATCTTGCTCCTATGAACATGCAACAACTTTATCCTCTTCAAGGTCCTAAGATGGTTCATGATGTTCCTTCTTCCAGCTTGAAATTTGGAGATCATGTTGAAAGACTTGATGAGGTTGGGGAAGATTTAAGAGGGTCTGCTTATGTACAAGAAGAGCTATATGAAAAGAGGCGTGCTAAAAATCTAGGTGTACAGGATTAAAGGTAGGATTGATTGATGCATCAGATGAGTCAAAATGAGCAAGTGCCTTTTGATTGAAAGGATTTGGCACACAAGAGGGAGTTTTCTCTAGAACAGGAGGGGGTAGACCTTGGGCCAAAATTTCTTGATTTTCATCCCTCCACTTTACCAACACTTCATCAATATTGAAATTAGCTTGTGGATTGGTGCAGGGGTGTCTTTTGATGTTGGCTCCTCTACAAGGTCTAAAAACTCTATCTCTCTTTCTCTAAGCAGTCTCATCTTAGCCTCTAATTCCTCAATCTACCTAGCTAGATTATCCTCATTTTGTACCTCTTAGAGCTCATAGGAATCGTTATAGAGATGGGGAGTGTATGAAGGTTACCATAAAATGCAAGAAACTTTCTGAGGAAGGGTGGGAGGGACTTGAAAAGGATTAACCTCATTTTTTACCTCACACTCTTGAACAATGTCTTTCTCCTTATTGCTTTTCCATGACTCAACCACTTTATTCCAGCTCAAGATATTCGAACTGGGCATCTCCTTTTGGGGTGATGAGGCCACAATGTGAGAGGGTAGTGAGGGTTTGGATTCCACTTCCCTTGCTACCAAAATAGATTGCTACATTTGAATATTTGCCAATTCGATCTATTTATCAAGATTAGCTTAAAACACAAGATTTACTATTTCAGAACTCTCCTCAACATGATTGGGGAAAGGAATTTGATAGGCTTGACTTGGCTCATAAGCAAGGGCTGTATATGACTGATATGATACTTGGGGTAGTGAGTATGCAAGTTGATAGACTTGTTAAGGCTACCTCTCATAAATACTTAGCTTCTCCTCCAAAGATGCAATAATACCACTCACATCTAGCATCTCACTTGTAAGCCTTTGTTAATTAGCTCTTTCAATAAGAGCCCATTCACTCTTAACCTGATCTAGTGCATTTCTTACTTGATGGATGACATGATCAGGAATTTCTTAGCCACATACCCTTTTGGTGTCAAGATCTATTACATACTTTTCGTATCCCAGTAGTGCTCATTTGAAGGTAGAAACAGGTTGATTGGCAAAGAGACTGGGTTGAGTGGGAGAAGTGACACATTGAGAAGACTAGGCATAAGATTGATATAGCTTATGACAGGGTTGAGAATGGTCATAATTAATTTGATAAGGATCACCATAAGGCTAGTAAGGATCATAGCTAAACTAGCCAAGGAAAATAGGGTCCATGGCTTTGAATGATGGGATTATACATACCAAAATACTATTTCTTAATGGCACCAAAACTACTTAACCAGTTGATTTCACTCAGAGTCACCATTGGTGTTGATGCAAAAGCCTCCAAAGGCTAGTTGGTTGAAGAACACACCAAAAATTATTGAACTCTTTAGACAAAACTTATCCTAGTTGGTCCCACCGGGTGTGCCAGAAAATTATTGATGCAATGGATTGCACCTAGGGTAGGATGCCTAGCTCTTGCCCTTCCACACACAACAATAGAAACTCCCCTCTTGCCTATGGGATTGACAAAGCTAGAGGGAAGAGTCTCTAGATATGGGCTAGCTCCCTCTAATGTATCTTTTAGGCCCTAGTTTCTCCTACTGCTAACAAATAAAATGAAAGGGGGGGGGATGAAAAGGGAGAGAGAGATGCTGAAAATAGAACCTAAGCCTAAAAATAATGAAAAGGTGATACACCAGAAAAGTTGACCCACCTAGCCCAAATATACACTTTTCACCAAAAAGAAGCACCCATACACTTCATTTGAAGTGGGAAGCTCTTCTACAATAGTTAGCTAGGGGTCCATGGAAATACAAGGAGGAAGAAACTACCAGAGGCGTCCTTAGACACACTTATGGCAGCCTATTCACCAGCACCTACATTCCCCTAGGAACACTTCTGGTAGACCTACAGAAAGGAGACTTATCAATACACTAGACATGTTATAATCAATCTATGAGAAGCATGAAAGATAATAACTTAACACAAGAGAAGAACATAGACATATACTTTAAAGTGCAAGTCCAGATAGAGGTAAAAATGATAAGTCCTGATTCAAGGTAAAAATTGGTAGAGCTCTGCCTTACAAGCCCGAGAGATTTTTGGGCAAAGTTTTGCTTTAAGGCTGATAAAATACCCTTTCTAAAATGAGAAATTTTACAATATATAGAAAGAGGAAGAGAACTTGACCCCTCCTAGGAAATATTTTGGCACTCTTTTCAAGCTGGCCCATGTGCACCGAAAGCATTAGGAAGAGGAAGTCACTATTGTTGATGTCATTCTTCTAGAAGAGGCCTACTAGAACCATGTTGTGTAATCACCAATCTTGACTTTGGCATTCAAGAGCATGGGTTGTGCCTCTTATCATATAAATAGACTATGGTTTGTCTCCTCATAAATGCCAAATGGAGAAAGCATGCCGTACCACTCACTATTTGCACCATTTGATGATCATCTGGCAATAACTTGCCTCCCCTTTTCCACTAAGACTGCTTTGTCTCTTTTTGCACCTTATCTTATTCTTGTTTTACTCCTACTCTTTCAGCCCTTAGGGGAAATCTTATGGTGGGTCACTGCATTCCTTGGGCTCTTTTCATGTTTGGTGCTCAGGCAATTTAAAAACAAATGGCTATTTCATCGTCTTAAATTTGACATTTGTAGACTCGTCACAGTTTGAAAACCCAATGGCTAGTTTGCCATGCTTAATTTTGACATCCTCAGGCCCATCACACTTAGACTTTCCTTTAGCCTCCATGCTTTATCCTTTTTCCCTGTGGGTTTTTTTGCAAGATTTTTTTCTAGGGGCTTTTTCTCACAAACAAAAAGTCTGCAAGAATTGCCTTGTGACTTTGCCTTTAGAAATTTCCTCTTGGGCTTATTGCTTGTGATTTCCCTGAATTCCTTCAAACTTTTTGGCTGAAGGAAATCTTTCAGATAAAAGTCTAAAAGAATCCATGACTTTGCCTTAACAAAACTTTGAAAGATCTTAGCCACTTCTTTGTGGCCTCTTTGAAGTGTTCCCTGCCCTCCACAAGGGCTCTTAAATCCAGAACTACCCTTTACAAGGGCACTTGTCTTCTAGCTTTAGGATGCTCCCTTGAACCAAGCTATTGAATTGACTGATTGAACCAAAAATGGTTGAATGGTTCAATGTTTTAACACTATGCACCACTCATTCGTTGAACTAACCCTTCAAACATGCCGCTTGAACCAAACACTTGAACCCATAAAGGTTTAACAGTTTAATGGTTCAATGATTCACACCATTTATTGAAATTTGTTGATTAAAACCAAGCCCCTTTGAACCTTCTGTGATGAACCAAGGTGTTGAACCAAGTGATTAAACCAAGCGATGAACTGAGGCATTGAACTGAAACTCTTAAACTCAGGTATTAAACCAAAGCGATGAACTAAGCGATGAACCAAGGTCGATGAACTTTAGCTTTGAGCCAAAGCATTGAACTTTGCCATTAAACAAAAGTATTAAACCTTGCATTTAAATTTGCTGATGAACTTAGCATTGAACTTTTGTTGAAGCGTCAAACCAACTGAATTGAACCAAGCCTTTGAACTGAGCCGATGAACTTTGCATTGAACTTTATTGATGAAACAAGGCAAATAAACCAAGAACGTTGAACCAACATATTAAACCAAGATAATGAACTGACTAATTGAACTAAGGCTTTGAACCAAGTGATGAACTCTACCAATTGAACCTCAACCGATGAACTAAATCATTGAACCAAGGCGTTGAACTAGTTTAATGGTTTAACGGTTCAAAGGTGCTAACTCTTGGAAAGATTATGTCTTTGAACCACTCTTCCAACCTTAAGTAAAAGTGTCTTTGAACCATTTTAGCTCTCTTTCCTTATGAATTTCTTTAGACAAGAGTCTGAAGAAGCTTTGTAAAACCTTGCATTCTCTGAACTAGTTCTTCAACTGCCGAAAGACTACACCTGCAGAGTTCGTAGAAATGGACTTGCAGAGTCCATAGAAATTCTGTAGAGTCTATAGAAATGGATAGATTCATGCAAAATAAAAAATTGAAAAGGCACAGAATAACAGGGATAGAAGGGAAATGATTTTTGGCCTGTTGGGTAAAAAATGGTCAACAATATCTATACACACATATGTGTGTCTATATGTGTATCATGTATCATGTGTGTGTTTATATATATATATATATATATATATATATATATATATATATATATATATATATATATACATATATTAGTTATTATATAAATATTTTATAATATATATCATAATAGTTTTATATATTAAAGACTAATTATATATAAAATATGTTAATCACAAAGACAAACCCTAATTGACCATGGTTGAGCTCTTTATCTAGAGAATATAAAAGCACCCTAATCGAAACCAAGTGAGTTACAGTTTTGACGTAGAGATAATATGCTAAGAGGCTATATTAATATATTTACATGAAGAATGTAACCCATCATTGACTAAATCATTGCATGGTGATTTAGATCCCAATAGGTTTGTTCCCACAATTACTTTGTGAGCTATATTATATGTTAATATAGTTTATGAATCAATATTGTATATTATACATTTTAGTATAATTACTTTAAATTTATAAAATATTATAATACATTATGTAATATATATACCCCATACTTATTATAGAGGTTGATATGAGTAATCCTCTTGCATAAGGATATGATTAGAATACATATTATGATTTAAAACATGGCCATAGGCATTCCACTAACAAATGCAAAATTATAGAAGTTTATTTAATATAGAAATAGAAGTTGGAACTTTGGAACTGATAGTAATGATTTAGAAATAATAGGCTCTTTCATAATGACTTGCCCATAATTACTTTGTGAGATATATTATATGTTAATATAATTTATGAATCAATATTCTATATTATACATTTCAGTATAATTACTTTAAATTTATAAAATATAATATTAAAATATTATATTACATTATTTAATATATATACCCCATACTTATTATAGAGGTTGATATGAGTAATCCTCTTCCATAAGGATATGATTAGAATACATATTATGATTTAAAACATGGTCATAGGCATTCCACTAACAAATGTAAAATTATAGAAGTTCATTTAATATAGAAATAGAAGTTGGAACTTTGGAACTGACAATAATGATTTAGAAATAATAGGCTCTTTCATAATGACTTGACCACAATTACTTTGTGATCTATATTATATGTTAATATAGTTTATGAATCAATATTGTATATTATACATTTCAGTATAATTACTTTAAATTTATGAAATATAATATTTAAATATTATATTACATTATTTAATATATATACCCCATACTTATTATACAGGTTGATATGAGTAATCCTCTTCCATAAGGATATGATTAGAATACATATTATGATTTAAAACATGACCATAGGCATTCCAATAACAAATGTAAAATTATAGACGTTCATTTAATATAGAAATATAAGCTGGAACTTTGGAACTAACAGTAATGATTTAGAAATAATAGGCTCTTTCATAATAAGTGTAGTTTCATCTACATGTTTTGGATATGTAACAGTATTAAATAGTATCTTTTTTTGAGAAACAAGATTTGGTGGTGGTATAATTAAGAATGCATCATCATTAGGAATAGTAGGCATGCATGGAATAGATGGTGTCTTTGAAACATATATGTCCACCTTAAATTTATATCCATTTTCTAAACCCAAAATTCCTGTTTGTTGCTTCTAATTTTTTTAGTGCCATTGTAACAAAATGAATTTCTCTATTGCAATGACCAAGACAAACCCTGATCATCCACAATTAAGCTCCTTATCTAGTGAATACATAAGCCCCATAATAGAAACCAAGGGAGTTATAGTATTGATGTAGAGATAATGTGTTAAGAGGCTAAAATATCTATACATGAAGATTGCAAGTCATCATAGACTAAAACATTGCATGGAGATTCAGATCCTGATAGGTTTCCACTGGTAATTACTTTATATGAAATATATTATATGTTAATATAGTTTATATATATATATATATATATATATATATATATATATAAACTATATTAACATATAATATATATATATATATATATATATATACATACATTATATATTATATACTATAAATTTAAATTAATTATAATGAAATATTATATATATATATAATATTTCATTATAATTAATTTAAATTTATAGTATATAATATATAATGTTATAATATAATATTATATTATTTGATATATATTCCCCACACCTATTTAATATATATTAAACTATAGATTTCATAATATTTTAAAGATCATGGAGTTGCAAATTAGGAAAAACTCCTATAATTTATTAGTAGCATCCCCTCAAAAATAAGTAGTGATCCCCTAGTATGTCCTTATCATGTACACCAACTTACATGTCATCATGATTTAGGGTGCTACATATTGGATAGGTAGGTAGGTGGTGCATGTGGATTAAAGATGAAATGACACCTTTTTTTTTATTCATCACTTTTCAACATTCTTATGACATGACCTTTATTTTAACATTCTAAAAGATGTCCATATTCTAAATTTAATCAAACCATCTCCTAAATGTGGTGAATATGCATGAATCAAAGGAACTTATACTAACCTAATATAGAAAATTAAAATAATTAACTTACCTAATCATAATCATAGTTTTTTCTCTTTTCCTACAACCAATTCTAAAGAAAGAAAAAAATACACGAGTTAGTATTAGGAAATGTATACAAATGAACACAATAGTGAAATTATTGCTTGGAATGAATTGATCAATTTATGTTGTTTATTGTTTTATCTTTTTTTTTCCCCTTGACTATCCATTATTGGTTTTTAGGTCAAGGCCCTTTCTTCAATGCACAATTAGTCAACAAAATAGTTTTTTAATCAACATTATCAAGTGTTCTAAAAAGTATTTTCACTATATATATATATATATATATATATATATATATATATGGAAAAAGAAACTAAGGATTGGTCCCCTTCTTATTTTTGCATATATAGACCATTAAGGAGTCGCTATCATGGAAGAACTAGGTTCTTCTATGAAAATAAATTAATTTATGATAATTTTAACAAATTATTCCTTGTTGAAAGGCTTCTAGTACATTTTGAGTCTATGCCATTTTACCAACGAAGTATTTTGATTCCAATCCATTGGCAATAGTTGTATTAATCCATTACCAAAGAATTTTTCTATTTGGTATGGGCCTAGCCATCTTGTTCTCAACTTTACATTGAATTGATTAAACTTGGAGTCAAACATGAGTGTCATGTCCCCTTCTCAAAATTTTATCTCTTTGATGTGGGAGTCATACCACACTTTTCTTAGAAATTTATAAATGTGCATACCTCAATTTCCAGAGTCTAGATGTGTCATTGATGACTATCTTGAAGGTTGTTTGATTTTATACTATTATACTCTTGAGAGGATCAATTTGAATATTTAGAGGAAACATGTAGTTCATTATCATTTGAATTGTAGCTATAATGTTCTTATTTCAACAAAATTTCACACAATAAAATAACACACTGAGATGCTACATCACTCAAAAAAAACATAGAGATACTTCTTAATTCCACTTCAATTATTTGATTGCTTTCTAATATATAAATGGTTTACAAGTGCCTTTATTTAAATATGTCTTATTTATATATTTAAAAAACCTACTAACTATGACTTAGTATCAAAATTAAATACTTACTACATCTAAAAAATACCATACCTTACAAGCATTTAATGGGGGTGGATAAATTACAAATTCCAACAAAATGATCTTTTTACTTGGAATATGGTGAGATTAATGATTACATAATGTAAACAAAGTAAATATATCATTGATTCATAATTAAATATATGTGTTTTATGTGTGAGATTAAATTGGATATGGTGATATTTCTTGATACCATTTGCATGTTCATAGTAATTAATATTTTAGGATGATTAATATAGTTAATTTTGTTGTCATATGTCAAAATCCTATTCGAGTAACCTCATTGGTGGAGAAAATTTCTAGTAGTCACATCATAAAAAATAAATCCTTAAGTACTCTCTGAGTAGGTTAAATTAACGTGAGATTAATATGCTGCTATTTGAGTGATTAATATTATGATAAGGTGTCAATGTTGAATATCAAGATCATGTTAAATTAATGTGAAATAGATTAAAATGATGGAAATCAATTGATTCATCTTGTACAAATTTGTCAATGATGGTATGCTTTTAAAGCATTTAATAAAGGGTTCATTCCTGACTAGACATGTCATTATGAGGAGTCAAATTTTTACCTTTTTTATTACTTATAAATAGACTAAATATTGTTTGTGTTTTGACATTAGTTTTATATCCAATTGTAAAGGTTGAAACATAAAAAGAAAATGACAATCAACTTTGAGATCAATCTAAAATGTTGGGGAATCGATATCAAAGTATGCATGTAGATAATTGTACCATACTGATAGGTTTTTTTAGTTGCAATGAATCTCTACTCCATGGTATCAGTGGTGATATTTTCTTCCAAGTGATTATGTTTTATATTTATTAATTACATTTGCATGAAGTATACCTTTTCACATATGAAAGAGTCTTAATTTTGAAGAAATTGTGATAACAGTCATGATGTCATTGTGGAGCTAGAGATTATGTTGTTGATAAAATTTTGATGAAGAAAATTACATTTTGAAGCCCAAATGGAAATTTGAAGTGTAGCATGGGAAATTTGAAGTGCAGCATGGGAAATTTGATAACCAGAATGATATGGTCAAAAGACATTAAATAACAATTGATATTATGTAAATTTTGGCTCTAAATTATTTTGTAATATACCAAAATATTTTATTTGTATTAAATAATATCCATTCATAGTGAATATAATAAATTTTAGTCTATTAAGTGACCATGGCTCCACATTATATTGAATTCAACTTTTGTTTTAATTATTTACTTATTCCAAAGTTAACTTGTATTTGGATTTGTTGATGATCAACTACCCCCTATTCCTAGAATGGGGACCCTACTATCTTAATCCTCTAAAATTTCCAAAGACACTAAATTTACTAAGCCATTTGATTGCATAGTAATGGATTTAATACTTCCTAAAAATTCTTGGTTATATATTCATCTTGAAATATAGATTAACATTAGAAATATCTAGATTAATAAAAAAATTGCTTTGTGTTTTCTCTAGGTTTCCATTGAAAATTTAACCAAGAATGGATTCAAAATCTACACATAGGATTTGTCAATAATGTTCCATCAGGTCCTCGAGTTAGCATGAAGTCAATAAGCATCACTTAATCTTACTAGACTAACCTTTTACCTTTTTTAATGTATTTACTTGTGAAGTTTTTATTTAAACATATTATAATTTTCTTATGATGGGTATTTAACATTTCATGAAGTCTAACTTAGCTACTTGCATGAATTTTTAGGACGTCAACTTAAATGTATTAGCTTATGATGCCTCATGGGATGTCAAATTATATATGAGATTTTAAAAAGAAATTAATTTAATGCATGAAACTTGGAACAAACATACCAGACCTAAAAGATAACACATGACACCATCCTAAGAGCTCATGAAGGAACTAGTCATTGGAATCCAAATCCATGGGCTATGTGTCAAGATCCTATATCCCATGAGAAAGATCATTCAAATCTGAGATAACACATATCCCATTACAGTATAGTAGTACTTGAGATGATGTTATATGTGCTAAGGATAACCTGAGTAACCTTCCAAAGTGATGCATGGCTCCTTCAAACTCATATAAGATTGATACATGTTAATATTGCATTAGATCTAATCCAAAGCTTATGAGAGCTCATAAAAAATACACATGGATACATCTAAGCCATCTAATCAAGGATTAATGGTATCCAACTATTCAAGCCCCTTATGATAATGAGAAGTGGTATGAGAATGAAAAAAATCTCATGATAATGATGCATATCCCCTCAAACCCATGTGATGATGATACTTGTCATGCCCATACTGCTTCTATCTAAAAAACCACTTGATCACATATTAGTGCCCACCAAAGTGACATGTTTCCCCATTAGACCCATGAGATGATGCCAATTATTGGCCCCACAAGGCTACATCTAAGATCAATAGAGTACCTTAGAGTGATGCATGGCTCCTCTTGAGCCACATAATTAACACATAATTACCAACAGCTATCAAGACTAATCAGGAGGTGACACCTATCTAAGCAAGGTCTCAATTACTTGAGAACATGAAATGTGGTAATATCAAAACTAATAAAATTAGAGGGCCCTATCCTAGAACTAACCATAAATCAAATAATTCCATGTGGCACTAAATAAATTAGTCATCTTATAGATCAATGTCCAGAGTGCCTGAGACGAACTAGAAAATTCCATGTGTCCTAGATTGAGTTGACTAAGAAATTCAGTTATATTTGAGATCTATTAATGCTTATCTATATATATTTTGGTATGAAATGTGTTAAAAGGTGGTATACTTTATATTCAAATCTAAAATTGAAGGTGAATCAAAGGCAAATCCACACTAAATTTTGAATGCAAAGGTGACAATCTTACCATTAATGTGGCACAAACCAAAATTTCCATCCAACCTTGCATTAATCAAGGTAGTCTTGAAAATGATACTCAACTCAATCATTATTACCTATAGTTACATTTGAAATCCCTAAGCATTTACTCTCTTTACAATCTATGTTATCAAAGTCCAACCAAGCTCAAACTCTTCACAGATTGTACCCAAGATACCATTATTGGAGCTCTAAAGATGTAGAAAGGTACAAAAGATGCCAATGTTACCAATGGATATTAAAAAAATGGTACATGTAAGACCTTTCACTTCTAGTAAGGGTCTTTTATTTAGAAATGATGATTTCTTATTTCAATTTGGTAATTCAATCATCTTTAAGGACATAGAGTTTATCCTTGATGCCATAAACATAAGGGATAAGAATTATAGTAGTTTATATTAAAATATTGAACAATTCATAGACTTTGATGATTTTAAGACCATACCCCATGTTATTCAACTCATCTCTAACATCTTATCAATCTAAGTTTTCAGTCTCCATAAAGACATAATAAAACCAAAGGTCATGCCATGTGCAGACCTAGTATATGGCATCTTTGGGATGCTAAAGTGTGAAGATGGCTTAATCAAATCCATGCACCAAGGACTCTCCATTTATTTCATTATAAGGATAAGTTCTCAAAATTATTATGACCTAGATCTACCATAAGTGGATTACAACCAAAGCATCATCAAAACCTGGTATGAGGTGCACACTCTGGATAAGGTCCTAGACTCATGGGTAACTAACCCAAAGGGGATTATCTACATGAATGATGAAGGATACATACCCATCCATTAATTAAAAAAAGGGGTAAGGATTGGCATAGCCTTATTAAATAGTATATTTGGTAATGCACCCATAGGATATACAGATATGAGGATAACCCCATTACTAAAGTTGATCTTGGAGGATCAATAGATTATCCCACTTGGGGATATTATTAGTGAGAATTTGGTTATTTCTATGAATGACATGTGATAGATTGGAGATCCATTTTATATGATGAGTTATCTATTGGATGCCATTTGTGTAACCTCATAATTGGGTCCAAATACATGGTCCCCTAAAAGGCAAGAAGTTATGCCCCAATTATTCTCTACATTGCACATCCATTGCTTCAAGTGGAATATCAAGATAACATCATAAGATTCTATCCACTATCTACAAATCAATCATAGAATGTGAAATACAAATATTTCCATCAGAGGTCATAATGACACTAAGGAACATAGGCAACTTCTATCTCTACCCCTATTATATAGGCACTTGAGTAGAAGGGGTAATGGTAGCTCCCCTTGTTGGGGATCAACCAACAATGTTGATTACACTTATGAAAGCAATAAACGCGGAATTAAATCAGAATGATAAGTAACTAGAATCAGATAATAGCAAAGAACAAGAGATACAAGAAACCACCCTGAAAACTTATATTAAACTCTTTACAGAAGGAATACAATTGAAGAAACTTCTTTTCTTCCACACCTCTCTCAGATGTACATATCTCTATCTATATCTCTTTCCCTCAAGAGCTCTCTCTCTCTCTCTCAAGTACAATCAACTCCAACAACCTGGAATGATTCACATATACAATTCTGTACTTTTCTTCAACATTCTACAATACATTACAATAAGCTAAAAAGATCTAATCCTATATATATAATTAGGAAACATGAGCATGCATTTACAACCAATAGTTATGCCTCTTAAACAAGGGCTCTAAAATAGTCTTACTAATAATAGAGACGTGGACTTAAGACTATGACTTAATCTTGACATGCAAAAACTCGATTCTGTCCATGGAAATAGCTTTCTAGACGCATAGGTAATCAACGTCGATTCCTGCCTACTTGCCTGTGACCGACGTCGGCTGATCCCTGCCGACGCCAGTGACTATGTGACTCTTGCAACTATCAAATTTGCTCTTTTGGTGAAGCTTTTAGGCTCCACACCTTAAAAATCTCCCACTTGGAGATAAATAGCTGCACTAGTACCTATACAGCAACATCTTCTAGCTCCTCCATCTTTAACTCAATCATGAAGACCAACAAAAGTTGAATGAAGATTCAACTTCTCCTTTGTAACCAGCTTGGTTAACATATTAGCATGATTCTTATTTGTACGGATCTTCTCCAGCTTCAACTCACCATCCTCCAATACATGTCTTATGAAGTGGTACCTAAGCTGTATGTGCTTTGTTATTGAATGAAAGGCTAAATTCTTAGCCAAATGAATTACACTCTGACTATCACTGTATAATCTGCAACTCTCTTGCTCCTTTCCAAGCTCTTCCATGAACCGTGTCATCCATATCATCTCTTTGCTAGCCTCTGTGACTGCAATATACTCTACTTCTGTAGTTGACAAGGCAACAACCTTCTATAACTTTGATATCTAGCTAATCGTCGTTCCACCAATAGTGAAAACATATCCTGTGGTGTTCCTCATGCCATCCAAATCACCTGCCATATCTGAATCTACATAACTATGTAGAGAAGTATCTGAACCTCCATAGCACAAATGCCTACTATTGGTTCCTCTCAGATATCTAAGGATCCACTGAACTGGTTTCCAGTGTTCCTTCCCTAGATTAGCCTTATACTTACAACTCCCACTGCTTGGGCAATATCTAGTCTAGTACAAACCATTGCATACATTAAACTCCCTACTATGGAAGAATATGGAACTCTACTCATGTACTCTACCTCATCATGTGAATTAGGACATTATTCTTTACTCAACTTAAAATGTCCAGCCAAAGGTGTGCTTACCAGTTTTGCATCTTGGATATTGAACCATATCAACACCTTGTTCACATAATCCTCTTGAGACAGAATCAACCTGTGATTTTTCTTGTCTCTCTTAATTCTCATGCCAAGTATTTTCTTTGCTACTCCCAAATCCTTCATGGTAAACGTGTGAGCTAATTTCACCTTAAGCTCAGAGATATCCTGCATGTGTGATCCTACAACTAGCATATCATCTACATACAACAACAAAATAATATATCTACCATTATCCAATCTCCTAAAATACACACAATGGTCAGATTGACACCTACTGTAGCCATGCTCAGTCATAAACCTGTCAAATCTCAAATACCACTGTCTAGGAGCTTGCTTGAGGCCATACAAGCTTTTCTTCAATCTGCACACTAACTTCTCCTTACCTTTGACCTCAAATCCTTCTAGTTGATCCATATATATTTATTCATCCAAATCTCCATGAAGAAATGCTATCTTAACATCAAGCTACTCAACATGCAAATCCTCAATAGCAACTAAAGATAATACAGTCTGTATAGAAGTCATTTTAACAATAGGAGAAAAAATTTCACCAAAATCAATACCTGGCTTTTGTGCAAATCCTTTCACTACCAACCTGGCCTTATATCTCATCTATCCGTTCTCATCTTCCTTTAATCTGTAGGTCCATCTATTCTTCAGTGTCCTCTTACCAGCTGGCAACTCAACCAAATACCATGTTTGGTTCTCTTTCAAGGACTCCATTTTCTCAACCATGCCACGCTCCCATTGATTCTTGGATTTTACCTGTATTGCTTCTTCAAAACTCTTTGGTTCTCCACCATCAGTTAGCAATAAATAGAATAATGAAGGAGAATATCTAATTGGAGGTTTACTTACCCTTTCTGACCTCTTGATGGGCATCTGAGACTCATTCACAACACACTGTCTGCCCAAGTTCTCTGACAGTGACTGACCTCGGTCACTTCCAGGCCTGTAACTGGCCAACGTCAGTTCTTCCTGATCAATGTCAGTTCCTTCCTAGCTGACATTGGTCACTGTATGACCGACATCAGTTTCTATCCTGTCGACGCCGGTTCCTGCTTGGTTGATGTCGGTCCCTATGTTTTCCTTTATGTGATTAAATTTTCTCACAAGCTCATTTTGGACCGTCACCTCATCTAATTCTCCATTGCTCTACCCAGATTGATTCAGCTTCTTGAGCTGATCACTATACATCACTTTTTCATTGAAAACAACATCATGGCTCCTAATTATTTTGTTAGTTCTTAGATTCCAAAACTTGAATCCAAAATCATCAGAGCCATAGCCAATAAATGTGCACCTCATAGACTTAGCATCCACCTTCTTTGTATTTTCCTTATCAACGTGCATAAAGGCTTCACAACCAAAAACTTTGAGAAATGAGAGATCTAACTTTTTACCTATCCATGCCTCTTCTGGAATTCCACCATCTAGAGCTGTAGAGGGTCCCAAGTACACTGCAGTGTCAATAGCTTCTGCCCAAAACTCTAAGGGCAAACCAGCATGCAATCTCATACACCTTGCACGCTCCATAATTATTCTGTTCATCCTTTCAATAACTCCATTTTGTTGAGGTGTCCTTGGAACCATCCTTTGCTTGCAGATTCCATGCATATAACAATACTAGTTGAACTTATAGCTATAGAACTCACCACCATTGTCAGATCTTAGGCAATCTTCTGCCTGTTTCATTCTCAACCATAGCTTTCCAAATCTTAAAAGTCTCAAATACATCAGATTTATTCTTAATACAATAGACCCATACCTTTCTTGTAGCGTCATCTATGAATGAAACATAGTATTGTGATCCTCCAATAGAAGCAACTTGAGCCGGTCCCCACACATCTGTGTGAACAAGCTGCAACTTATGCTTCTTCTTTGTTGACCCAATTTTGAGAAAACTAACTCTCTTCTGTTTCCCAAAAACATAGTGCTCACAAAAATCCAGATCTATGCTTTTCAAATCTGAAAGCTTACCTTTAGACTTAAGAATTGACATTCCCTTCTCACTCATGTGGCCAAGCCTTGAGTGCCACAATTTTGCATCCACATCTAAAGTAGATAATACAGAAGGAGAATTGTTAGTAACACAATTACATAAATACAAAGTACCTACTCTCTTACCTCTGGCCATTACAAGTGCACCCTTGGTCACCTTCCAAGATTTAGCTATGAGAGTTACTGTACAATCCTCATCCCCTAACTTTCCTACAAAAATCAAATTCCTCTTCAAGCTAGGAACATGCATAACATCTTTCAACATCCATGTGTTGCCATTCTGCATTTTCAGCTGCACTTTTCCTTTGCCAATAATTTTACAAGGCTCATCATCCCCTAAATATACTATTCCAAAATATCCATGGACATAGTCACTAAAATATTCTCTATTAGGGGTTGCATGAAAAGATGCACCAAAATCTAAAACCCAAGATTCTATATTATTATGCAAAGAGAATATTAAAGCATCTTGTGTAATACGTGCAACCTTTGTTCTTCTTTTCCTTCGTGCTGATTGTCTTCCTTAGGCTTTGACCAGCAATCTCTGTTTATGTGGCCAATCTTTCCACAATTATAGCATTGTAGCTTCCTGCCATTTTTGGATTTAGATCTACCTCTCACCTTAGACTTAGACCTTGATCTCCCTTTCTTGCTCTTCTCTTTATGCCTTTCCCTGCTCTCAAAACTTAAAGCATTCCCTGATGTTTCCTCTATGATTTTCCTACAAATTTCCTCATTCAAGATAACACTAACAACATCCTCTACTTTTAAAATATTTGAAGCAGATGCAGTATTACTAACTATCATTACTAAGCTATGCTAACTTTCAGGCAAAGAACATAATATTAAAAGAGCTGTATTTTCATCATCAAACACTATATTGACTGAACTTAATTGATTTACAATTCCATGGAAATCATTCAAGTGATTAGATAAAGATCCACCTTCCTGTATACGCAAGTTAAATAACTACTTCATAAGATATACCTTATTAGAAGCTGAGGGTTTTTCATACAAATTTGCTAAAGTAGTCATCAACTCTACCATTGTTTTTGCTTGTGATAAATTAGATATCACAGTAGATGCTAGACTCAGTCTTATAGACCCCAGAGCCTTTCTATCGAGAAATTCCCATTCTTCATCATCCATATTTGTGGGCTTCTTTGCAATCCCACCTAACGGTAAGTATAGATCTTTCTAATACAGATAATCCTCTATCTGCATTCTCCAATGTTGATAATTTTTGCCATTAAACTTCTCCATTCTCAGTTTACTTTATTTTGCCATTGCTTCTCCCACTCAAATAGAAATCCCTACAAAAACCCTGTGAGTACCCTGTAATCAATACACACTACACAGATCTGAACCACCTGTTAGTGAACCTGACCTTTGATACCACTTATTGGATATCAGGCTCTGAACCTACAACCAAAGCTCTGATACCACTTGTTTGGGATCAACCAACAATGTTGATTGCACTTATGAAAGAAATAAATGCGAAATTAAATCAGAATGATAAGTAACTAGAATCAGATAATAGCAAAGAACAAGAGATACAAGAAACCACCCTGAAAACTTGTATTAAACTCTTTACAGAAGGAATAAAATTGAAGAAACTTCTTTTCTTCCACACCTCTCTCAGATGTATAGATCTCTATCTAGATCTCTTTCCCTCAAGAGCTCTCTCTCTCAAGTACAATCAACTCCAACAACTTGGAATGATTCACATATACAATTCTGTACTGTTTTTCAACATTCTACAATACATTACAATAAGCTAAGAAGATCTAATCCTATATATATAATTAGGAAATATGAGCATGCATTTACAACCAATAGTTATGCCTCTTAAACAAGGGCTCTAAAATAATCTTACTAATAATAGAGACGCGGACATAAGACTATGACTTAATCTTGACATGTAAACACTCAGTTTTATCCATGGAAATAACTTTCTAGATGCACAGGTAACCGACGTCAGTTCCTGCCTGCTTGCCTATGACTAATGTCTACCGATCCCTGCCGATGCTGACGTCTCCTGAACTACTCCTGACCGATGTCAGTCACTCCTGACCGACGCCAGTGACTGTGTGACTCCTGCAACTATCAAATCTGCTCCTTTGGTGAAGCTTTTAGGCTCCATACCTTAACACCCCATAGGCTACTAAGGTATGTTCCAATAAAGATGATAGAAGTGGAGATAATATACCAAATACTCCATGGAATTGATGGCATCTTCAAGAATAATAAAAAGACACCCCCACAAAGTTCTTTATTAGCTGGCGAGTGTAGACACCTATTATGGCCATCAATAACCTCCAACTAGGCTTTTGACCAATTTCTGCCTAAAACACACTATTTGGCCTAAAAACACTAAAACATGCTAAAATATGTGAAATTGACATATTCAAGTGCTGATTTTCGCTAGGGTATCCCTAAATGGGGTAATGAAATTTATGGGCTAATTAGCTTTGATCAGATCATTTTGAGTTAAAATGATACTTTTGTACCTAGGTGCTTTGGATTCCTCTTTCCTATCAAATCTCTTACACAAGACATGTGCCCTTATTATTTAGTTTTGTAACATCCTAAATGGGATAATAGATCTAATTCATCTAACATCACCTTATAATTCTAATCCAATCAAATTTTAGACCAATAACAAGACATTTTGATCAATTTGATTAATTTGTGCACAAAGTACTTAAACATGCTTAAGAGATAATTAATCCAAATCAAGGACTAATTAATAATTCCATGGAAACTTGTTGAATAATTTGTTTTGGAAATGAATATTGAATATCTACATCATTAAGTTATCTCATTTCTTGGGAAGACATCCCTAGGCCATAAATACCACAAATATCAAGATTATGGGTCACCCATGCCTCATCAAAGTGTTCCATGATGCCCTTTATGCCTATTAATTTTCCCTTCTTCCAATGTCATGATGAGGATAATTATAAATATAATTCTGAAAATTGAATTAATCCTCAACCACACATCTTAATCTTGAGATGGATGGTTCATGTTGATTCTAGACATTTACAAAAATCTATAAATAGGAGGCCTCACCACATGAATTTTAAATCTATTTTGGTGCAAAATTATTATACTCAAATATATTCAAAGTCTTGATAATTATTTTTACCATACCAAATTGATTCCATGCCAAGCCAAGCCATAAGCCACAAGGTGCCAAGGAAAATAGGAGATATCCAAGCCTGCTTTGGTGAAGACTTCATGAGCACAAGCCGAGCAAGCCATCACTACAAAGGCATTTGGATCATCCAAAGAAGGTAAAGTAATTCTTGTGTTTTATTCCTTAATTTTTATTTTTGTTTGTCATTTTTTTTTTGTTAACTAAGCTCTCCCTAGTGTCTAGGCCTAGAGATGTTATGCTATTAGTGTGTTCCTTTCATTTTTTTTTCATTTTAGAATTAACACCATACTAACCATCCTCTCTTGAGTCAAATTCCTAGATCACATAATGGCATGTCTGGTGGGACTAGATGCATCTCAGACCTGAAGAAGATCATTTTACAACTCTAAAATATTCATTTGGGCCCTTAAAACTCTTAAAAACTAATTTTCTAAATCTATTTTGCCATTTTTGTTTGCCACAATTTTACACAGTAATCAACATCAGTAAGACTAACATCAGTTGCATAGATTAACTGATGTTGGTTAGTAAAACTAACATCAATTAGATACCCATTGAGATGGTCATATTGGTATAAATAATGTCAGTTAGATAACCAATATCGGTTATCCAAAGTAACCATCGTCTATTGTATATAAATGATGTTGGTCACTATGTTTTTCTTAAAACATAGACTTGAGAGCTATTTTTCTAAAGTTCATTGTTTCAAACCAAAAAGAGCTTCAAAGCTAAAGGACACACTAAGATTTTTGTTGCAGGACCAAGCTTGACATTTCCTAAAAACATGATTTAGATCACTTTTTCATGCTTAAAAATCAGTTAGGAATCTTGTCTTGGTGTTTAATAAAAAATTTAGATGCTTAAATGAATGTTTTCAAAGTTCACAATATTAAGACCAAGGGGTCAAATGAACACTATCAAATCTTTCATTTGGGCTGGAAATTGAACACAATTGTCAATTATTGTTTACAATAGTTGTTTAATTAGATTTTTTTTGGAAAAAAGAGGAATGTTGCATGTATGCTCTTCCATTTTTCCCCTTTATGTAACCCTTGGAATCAAAAGCACTATTTTTATTGCATAAAGCCTAGTCCAAGGCTTAGAAAAAATGTCATCTAAATCACTCCCCAAACACTCATCAAAGTTTGGGTAACCTTGAAAATGACCCTAAAGTCTTTCTTTCTATGTCTTTCATTTCATTTCATCTTGGCTTGCAAGGGGGACATCATTACCTCCTAAGAGTTCTTTAGTGAAGATTTGACCCAGGGTTTCATATTTTGGCATTGACTTTACTTACCCCTTTAGAGTTTCACATGAGATGTATCTATATTTGGACATCACACTACACTAAGTGAATAGTAAGATGTAGTGGTTGTAAAAAGGACTAGACCTTTTTACAACTAGTCAATGTTGCGGTCACCAAATCTTTGTGCTTATCTTTTGAATTTTTTGATGTGAAAGTCATTGTAAAATTGATTCCCATAGAAATGTTTGAAATATTGTTAGTTTTATTCAAACCTATTTTTCCATACCCTTGCTAGGATTTGTATGATTATACTTAGTATATTTTTGTCATTTTTGCTTGGTATGCTCTGAGATTGAAACTTGTTTGTTTGTTCATAAGCCATGTCAAAACAATATATTTGAGTTGGAAAGGGTAGTGTTATGCTGCCCAAATCATGTTAAAAACCCATTTTGCCTTTAAGTCTTTGAAACATAACATTGACCACATTATCTGAGTATTCTTTCACCATTAGGCTACTCAATTTATTTCAAGACTAGTTTACCTTGTATAAAAAACCATTTGTTTCAAACCATGTCATGTCTACCATTTGGACCTTTGTCTTGTGCCATCATGCTATCTGATCTTGTCTAGTTTGTTTGGTCAAATCCTAATTTTCAACATTGAGTTTTCAATTAACCTTATTATGTTTGGATCCAAACATTGATTGATTTCTATTTAGGCATCAATTTGTGAGGCTGATACATAGATCTTTCCCTTTTAGGTTGTATAACTTCGATTAATCAATTACCCAAAATTGAAAACTATTGATGGTTTGTTTATTTAAAGCCTATCCTAATAATTATTTATGTATTTATTTAGGAGAACATATCCTTTCTAAAATATCCTTTTATCTTATTCCTTATACCAACTAATCCTATTTATGTTTGATTTTGTGTGCCAAGTCTATGTCAAAGTTGTTTCTAAACTTGTTAAATTAAACCAAATCACATTAGCCTTTATTTCAAGTATAGATTTTGACACCATTTGGACAAAAATCCTAGCACATTCCTATTTATTTAAGCCTAGATTTAGACTCTATATTTAGATAAAAGACCTAGTAACTTAACTTTTCCCTTTCCTAGTTTATACCTTGTTTGAAACACTTTGACCTTGACCTTTGGAATGATAGTTTTTATTCAGATACTTGAACTTTTATGCATATGACATTTGACATTAGACATTTTATTTTAGGTTATTTTATGTTAAGTTTTTATCATAAATCATTCTAGAGATATAGCTCCACCTTCAGACCACATTGGAGATACAACTCTACGTTTTGACCAAGTTAGATTGAACTTGAACTTATTATCCTTTGGACATAGTTTGTTAGAGTTTGTATAACTCTAAGCCTTTTTATTTTAGAGATTTCATCATTTACATGGATATGTCTCACTACACTTATGGTGGAATCACTTAAAATCCAACTTATGATATAATGGTTGCACAAAATAACTTTTATTGCTTTTGTCAAGACCCTAATGACACTAATATAGTTTGTGAGATAGATTTTGATCTACATCATATTAATCATTCATGGGAAAAAAGTCACAAAATAACTTACAATCCAACTCAAGACCTTGATTGGTATGGAGAGGCTTGTGAAGAGGACTTTGAAGACCTAACTATAGATAATTTTTTTTACTATATGGATCCATACTTTCTTTATAATAATCAGTACATAGAACATAATGAAGAACTATCTTATGAGCCAACTCATGACTAGGATGATATGGTTTATGAGGAAGTCTTGGATGCTTTTGCTTATGAAAATAATCAGGCTCCACCAAATCATACCATTTCTATTCTAGGATCATAATGTCACACCATTCCCATACCAAGACCTCTTCCTTTGGTTCATGTGAGCAACCAAGCTCCACAATGGCCAACCATTTTTATACTAGGACCTAGTCTTTTGGCTATTACAAGAAATCAAGCTCCACAATGCCCCTTCATCATTTCAAGACCTAGTCCTTTGGCTTGTGTGAGAAACTAAGGCCCAAAACACCCTATCATTACCATTTCAAAACTTTATCCTTTAGCTCATGTTATTAATCGTGCTCCTTAAGGCCCTACTATTATCCAGCCACATGTCATCCCAACCAAACCTCAATTGATCTAATCATTCGAAGACCAAACTGTGTTCAAAACTAGTATTATCCAACTCATTAGAAACCAAGGCCAAGAAAAACAACCAATTCAAGATGTTTTTTTTGAATCAACCACTATGATAAGTCAACCTATGATGAATCACTTATTGATCCTATACTAGTTATCGAGGAGTCTCACACTAATGAGCTAGTCTTTGTTGAGTCACTTCTTAATGATTATAACAACCTTTGGGAAAATTATTACCTCAACCATGTGTCTATTTTTAAATAACCTTCTATTGACAAGTCAGTCTCTAAGGATTTGTCTTTTAACCTTTTTCCCATCCTAGAGGAGTCTCACTTTCAAAAACTAGTCTTTGTGGAGCCCATTATGCTATTATAGGTTGTTACTTATCCAAAATCAAATATTCAACAAGAAATCATTATAGCAGAGTCCCCATTAGATGAAGAATCAAAGTTAGAGTCATGTTTTACTCTTGGATTGACATTAGATTTAACATCAAAATTTAAATTTGAACCAACATCAGTCTCAACATTAGATTTATAGTTTATTGAGTCAGAATGAGATTCAAAAGAAGAATATTTTCATGGTTATTACAACATTGGTTACAAATGGATCATACATCAATTTGAATACATTTGTGATCCTTTTATAATTTTTGAGGATGAGTACTTTAGCTTCAACATTAGTTATTATAGTATCTTCTACAAGCATTATGCAGCTTCTCCCTGGTCCATTACCATTTCACATGCCATTACCATCAACCAAAATAGCCATATCATTGATATTTCATCTCTCACAAGTGTCAATTAGGACTAACAAATTCACACTTTATTAAACTGCATCTATGGAGAAATAGTAGTTAAATAAGAGTAAGGAGTCTAAGAAGACATTCATATAGCAAAAGAACACTCTCCTAGTGAAACATTTTTAAAGGTGCTAGGGGACAATCAAATTTACAACTCAACATCTTCTAATGAAATTTTTTTGGAATCACTAAAAGATAATCAAAGTCAAAAGTTAACATTCCTTAGTGAAACCTTATCAAAGGCACTATGGGACAATCAAGACAACTTCATTGGTGAAAACCTTTTTGAGGCACCAATAGCTAAGCACAAAAGTTTTTTTACTACTTGATGAAGACAAAATCAAAGATAAAATCAAAATAGCTTCCAATCTATAGCCTAAGGAGATGGTATCTACTCTCAATATCAAACAAAAAAAAATCTAGTGGTCCTATCAAGAGAACAAGTCTTTAGACCTACCAAAACCAAAATTATGTCAAATCTGACATCAAAAACATTACGTGTAACTGAAAGTCTCGATTTTCATTTATTTACCCACCATTACACATTCCATTATCATCTACTATTCCATTTCAAAATAAAACCTAACATCCATTATTTTTCCTTGTTTATCATCCACATCCACACTTTCCTTTGTATAGGCTACAAGAATACCTTGTATCCATGTTTGAAGGAATTGGAATCAATGACCAACATAGATCATGTAGATCACAAAAGCATTCTCTATATCAAAATATGTAAGCCATTTTTGATAGAGCATATATTTAGATGAGGTGTGGGATATAAATTAACATAATCAATTATTTTTTTGTATCATTTGTTGATTAGGATGTGCATATCCCCATCAACAGAAGCAACAAAATCAAAAACCACACCCAGGCCAAAAACATGCACCATACCATTTGACATTGCTATGTCATTACCATTGTTACATATCCTTTTACCATTGTTTCATATTTGTACCATTTACCCCATCACTTGGGGTAAACCCTCTTACCATTTTATCAAATTTATCAAAAATCATACCATCCTATCATTCCATTCCTATTTAGACCAAAGCCTATTTTTAGTCATCCTACCCATTCCTATTTTGATCTTGGTTCATTTGTTCTTCCCACACCTTTTATGGGGGGATTCTAATCAGGTTTCAATAATAAATCAAGTCTATGTTTAAATGATATTCTATGAAAGTAGTGTGGTAGTTTATTTGGCAAGATATCTTTCATCCTATCAAGTTTGTTTATGTTAGCTTAATTATAACTACCTATGGGCAAATCAGTGTCTCACCTGTCTTGCTACTAATTATAATCACCTATGGGAAAATTATTATCATTTACCTATGCCATTATATCTTATTTATAACTACCTATGGGAAAACTAGTGGCAACACTTGTTTATCATGCATTATTACATCACCTTGCCATTACTATTTTTATTTGATTGGCTATTTTCCAATTTTGAGAACTTGTTGGGACCTAGTTGGTTTTTTCTCATCTTTTGTGTGGATAAAATTAATATGACTTGAGGTCATTTTAGGACTATGTGGGTAATTCTCAATTCATGTTGAGGTCACCTTGGTCCCCCTTTCCATATGCTCTCACTATTTTGTGAGCAACCTAAGCCAAACACTCTCACTATTTTATGAGCAACTAAAGCCAAACGCTCCCACCATTTTTAAAGTAGGTATCTAGGCAATATATAATGAGTTAAGATACCTTAAAATTACAAAAACATTCATAACATTTTCA
>JARHVA010008389.1:247500-252500 GCA_037957365.1 Torreya grandis
AATTACAATCAACTCCAACAACCTGGAATGATTCACATATACAATTTTGTACTATTCCAATTCAATAAGCTATGAAGAATTATCCCTATTATATATAATTAGGGATCATGAGCAATGCAATTACAACCAATAGATGCACCTCCTAATCAAGGGCTCAAAACAATATTACTAAAGATAGAGATGCAGACTTAAGACTAACAATTAATCCTACCATGCAAACATTCTATTCTGTCCACAGAAATACCATTTTGGATGCATAGGTGACTGACGTCGGTCCCTGCCTGTCTGCCTGTGACCAAAGTCGGCTGATCCATTACCGATGTCGGCATCTCTTGGTTGACTCCTGACCGATGCCGGTGACTGTGTAAATCTTGCAACTTGAAAACTCGCTCATTTGGTGAAGCTTTTAGCTCCACACCTTAACAATCTCCCACTTGGAGATAAACAGCTACACCAGTACCTGTACAACAACATCTTCTAGCTTTTCCATCTTCAAACTCAATCATGAAGACCAAAAAAAGTTGAATGAAGATTCAACTTCTCTTTTTTTACTGGCTTGGTTAGCATATCAACTGGGTTCTTATCTATATGGATCTTCTCTAGCTTCAACTCACCATCCTCCAATACCTATCTAATGAAGTGGTACCTAAGCTGTATATGCTTGGTTCTTGAATGAAAGGCTGAATTTTTAGCCAAATGAATTGCACTTTGACTATCACTATATAATCTGCAACTCTCTTACTCCTTTCCTAGCTCTTCCATGAACCGTGTCATCCATATCATTTATTTTCTAGCCTCTATGACTGCAATATATTTTGCTTCTATAGTTGACAAGGCAACAACCTTTTGCAACTTTGATATCCAACTAACTGCCATTCCACCAATAGTGAAAACATATCCTGTGGTGCTCCTTATACCATCCAAATCACTTGCCATATCTGAATCTACATAACCATGTAGAGAAGTGTTTGAACCTCCATAGCACAAATTCCTACTGCTGGTCCCTCTCAAATATCTAAGAATCCACTGAACTGCTTTCCAGTGTTCCTTCCCTAGATTGGCCATATACATACTAACAACTCCCACTGCTTGACAATATCCGGTCTAGTACATACCATTGCATACATTAAGCTCCCTACTATGGAAGCATATGGAAATCTACTCATGTACTCTACCTCATCATGTGAATTAGGACACTGTTCTTTACTCAATTTAAAATGTCCAGCCAAAGGTGTGCTTACCAGTTTTGCATCCTGCATATTGAACCATTTCAACACCTTGTTCACATAATCCTCTTGAGACAAAATCAACCTATGATTTTTCCTATCTCTCTTAATACTCATGCCAAGGATTTTCTTTGCTACTTTGAAATCCTTCATGGCAAATGTGTGAGCTAATTTCACCTTAAGCTCAGAGATATCCTGCATTGGTGATCCTGCAACCAACATATCATCTACATACAACAACAAAATAATATATCTACCATTATCCAATCTCTTAAAATACACATAATGGTCAAATTGACATCTACTATAGCCATGCTCAGTCATAAACCTATCAAATCTAAGATACCATTGTCTAGGAGCTTGTTTGAGGCCATACAAGCTTTTCTTCAATCTGCACACTAACTTCTCCTTACCTTTGACCTCAAATCCTTCCAGCTGATCCATATATATTTCTTCATCTAAATCTCCATGAATAAATGCTGTCTTAACATCAAGCTACTCAAGATGCAAATCCTCAATAACAACTAAAGATAATACAGTTCTTATAGAAGTCATTTTAACAAGAGGAGAAAAAATATCACCAAAATCAATACCTAGTTTCTGTGCAAATCCTTTCACTACCAACCTAGCCTTATATCTCATCTGTCCATTCTCACCATCCTTTAATTTGTAGATCCATCTATTCTTCAGTGTCTTCTTTCCTACTAGCAACTCAACCAAATCCTATGTTTGGTTCTCTTTCAAGGAATCAATCTCCTCATTCATGCCTAGCTCCCACTGATTCTTGGATTCCACCTATATTACTTCATCAAAACTCTCTGGTTCTCCACCATCAGTAAGCAATAAATAGAATAATGAAGGGGAATATCGAATTGGAGGTTTACTTACCCTTTCTGACCTCCTGATGGGCGTCTGAGATTCATTCACAAGATGCTATCTGTCTAAATTCTCTGACAGTGACCGACCTCGATCACCTCCAGGCCTGTAACTGGCCGATGTTGGTTCCACATGACCGACATCGATTCCTTCATGGCTGACATTGGTCACTGTATGACCGACATCGGTTCCTGTATTACTGACATCGGTTCCTACTTGACTGACATCGATCTCTATGTTTTCCTGTTTGTGATTATTCTTTCCTGTGAGCTCATTTTGGACCGTCACCTCATCCAATTCTCCATTGCTCTACCCAAATTGATTTAGCTTCTTGAGCTGATCACTATACATCACTTTTTCATTGAGAACAACATCACAACTCCTAATTATTTTTTTAGTTCCTAGATTCCAAAACCTAAATCTAAAATCTCCAGAGCCATAACCAATAAATGTGCACCTCATAGACTTAGCATCTAGCTTCTTTCTATTTTCCTTATCAACGTGCACAAAAGCTTCACAACCAAAAAATTTGAGAATTGAGAGATCTACCTTTTTACCTGTCCATGCCTCTTCTGGAATTCCACCATCCAGAGCTGTAGAGGGTCCTCTGTTAATTAGGTACACTGCAGTATCCACAGCTTTTACCCAAAAATCTAAGGGCAAACCAACATGCAATCTCATACACCTTGCATGCTTCATTACTATTCTGTTCATCCTTTTAGTAACTCTATTTTGCTGAGGTGTCCTTGGAACCATCCTTTGCCTATGTATTCCATGCATATAACAATACCAATTGAACTTGTGGCTATAGAACTCACCACCATTGTCATATCTTAGGCACTTCAATCTCCTACTTATTTCATTCTCAACCATAGCTTTCCAAATCTTAAAAGTGTCAAAAACATCAGATTTCTTCTTTATGTAATAGACCCATACATTTCTTGTAGCATCATCAATGAAAGAGACAAAGTACTGTGATCCTCCAATAGAAGCAACCTGAGCTAGTCCCCACACGTCTGCATGAACAAGCTGCAACTTGTGCTTCTTCTTTGTTGACCCAATCTTGAGAAAACTCACTCTCTTCTATTTCCAAAAAAATAGTGCTCACAAAAATCTAGATCTATGCTTTTCAAATCTGAAAGCTTACCTTTTGACTTAAGAATTGACATTCCCTTCTCACTCATGTGGCTGAGCCTATGGTGCCACAACTTTGCATCTACATCTGAAGTAGATAATACATAAGGAGAAATATCAGTAATATAATTACATAAATAGAGAGTACCTACTCTCTTACCTCTGGCTAATACAAGTGCAACCTTGGTAACCTTCTAATATTTAGCTATGAGAGTTACTGTACAACCCTCATCCCCTAACTTTCCTACAGAAATCAAATTCCTCTTTAGGATGGGAACATGCATGACATCTCTCAACACCCGTGTGTTGCCATTCTGCATTTTTAGCTAAACTTTTCCTTTGCCAACAATTTTACAAGGCTCATCATCCCCTAAATAAATTATTCCAAAATCTCCATGGACATAGTCACTAGAATATTCTCTATTTGGGGTAGCATGAAAAGAGGCACCAGAATCTAACACCCAAGATTCTATATTATTATGCAAAGAAAATATAAGAGCATCTTGTGCAATACCTGAAACTTTTGCTTCTTCTTTACCTTCATGCTGATTGTCCTCTTTAGGTTTTGACCAGCAATCTTTGCTTATGTGCCCTATCTTTCCACAATTCCAGCAGGCTATCCTCTTGCCATTTCTGGATTTGGATCTACCTCTCATGTTTGACTTAGACCTTGATCTCCCTTTCTTGCTCTTCTCTTTTTTCCTTCCCCTACTCTCAAAACATAAAACATTCCCTGATGTTTCCTCTGTGCTTTTCCTATGAATTTCTTCATTCAAGATTACACTAACAACATCATCTACTTTTAAAATATTTGAAGCAGATGCAGTATTACTATCTGCCATTACCAAGCTATGCTAGCTTTTAGGCAAAGAACATAATATTAAAAGAGCCTTAATTTCATCATCAAGAACTATTTTGATTGAATTTAATTGATTTACAATTCCATGGAAATCATTTAGATGATTAGATACAAATCCACCTTCCTGCATTTGTAAATTAAATAACTGCTTCATAAGATATACTTTATTTGAAGTTGAGGGTTTTTCATGTAAATTTGCTAAAGTAGTCATTAACTCTACCGTTGACTTTGCCTGTGATAGATTAGATATCACAGTAGATGCCAGACTCAATCTTATAGATCCAAGAGCCTTTCTATCAAGAACTTCCCATTCTTCATCTTCCATGTCTGTGGGCTTCCTTGAAACTCCACCTAATGGTAAGTATAGATCTTTCTGATACAAATAATCCTCTATCTGCATTCTCCATAATTGGTAATTCTTGCCATTGAACTTCTCCATTCTTAGTTTACTTTCTTTTGCCATTGCTTCTCCCACTCAAACAAAAATCCCTGTGAGTAACCTGTAATCAATACACACTAACCAGATCTGAAACACCTGTTAGTCAACCTGAGCTCTGATACCACTTGTTGGGGATCAACCAACAAAGTTGATTACTATATGAAATCAATTAAATACGAAATTAAACCAGAATGATAAGTAACTAGAATCAGAAATAGCAAAGAATAAGAGATACAAGAAACCACACTGAAAACTTGTATTAAACTCTTTACAGAAGGAATACAATTGAAGAAACTTTTTTTCTTCCACACCTCTCTCAGATGTACAGATCTCTTTCCCTCAAGAGCTCTCTCTCTCAATTACAATCAACTCCAACAACCTGGAATGATTCACATATACAATTCTATACTATTCCAATTCAATAAGCTATGAAGAATTATCTATATTATATAGAATTAGGAATCAT
>JARHVA010008389.1:257500-292500 GCA_037957365.1 Torreya grandis
GACTACAAAGCCAATGTCAAATTTTGGACCAAAGAGGAAGCTGAGAAGGAGAAACAACAACAATAGAAAGTAGGCCAACAATAGCCTCCCACCCTTTAGAAGATATTTTGTTATGTTTTGTATTTAAAATATATAATATTCTTTTATATTATGGTAGTTTAATCCACTTATCTGTATTTGGGTTATACTTTTGGGCCCATTTGATCATGTCTTAGGAAATTTTTAAAGCCTATAAGTAGGGGTCCTCCCATTATTTTAGAATCACAAATAGTTATTTACAAGAATCAATACAAGAGAGCCAAAGAATTCACGAGATTGTCTGTAGTGCTTAATTATTTGTTTTTTATTGTTGTTCCTCAAGATTTCGATGTATGATTATTTCCTTTTTATAAATTAATTTGGCTATTAAATTTTATACATGCAACTATTAGTTTGAGCTTAATGTTGGATTGACTAATTTGGTAGCATGTTTTCTATGTTTTCTCTCATTTTTAACTAGATGTGTTATGTAATTTACTATGAGTGAGTTATCTTTATGAAAAGTATGTTCTAAAATACATGCATACTCTTCCCTTTAATCTTCAAATACATTTATTTATTCTTGAACATTATGATAGGGTTAGTATATGTTAGTTTCATATGTCTTGCCTTACTAGTTAGCAAATTTGGTAGTTTTATGCATCTCAAGCACAATTTATTTTCTACCCTACCCTACTCTCTCTTATATTTACCCATAAATCACCTTAACTTAAATCATGTTGTATATATTATTTTTTAGTAAAACATTAAGATAGTTCACAAAGATTAGCTAGAAAATGCATCACTACATAATATTTGTTGTCCCTATAGTAGGGTCTTCTTGTAGACTGGTGATCACATCTCTACTATTTATGTTATTCCAAGTAATATTTGTATAAACAACTCAAGCCTGAAGTTATTTTATGAATTTAAATTGAGTTTCTTACTTTCCCCTTATTCCCTAGTGACACAGGGAGCACTAAAAGTGCATCAACATGGAGGGAAAAATTGAAACTAAAAGGAGGGCCTGTGTAACTATTCACATAAATATTTTTGGAATTAGAGTATACTTTGTCACATACATGATTAATTATTTCAAAACACATGAATATTGTTAAAAAACACTAAGGATCTACATCATTTACATGAATCTTAGCATCCTCTGCATGGATCTTTGCATTCTTTGAAAGATTTCATCAAAATTAGTGTTCGTTTATGCAAATTTGGTAAAATAATCTAGATAGTTTCTTAAAAACATACACAAATAGGTCTAATACCTCATTATTTACCTATATTACAAATTATTTTGACCATATTTTCAAATTTTATCATAAATTAGTTAAATAATTTGAGTATTTGTGCAAAGATCATTCTCTAACATGTTGCTTGTACTAGATCTCGGCAGATAAGATCTTAATTTATCTATTTCAATCAAATTTAATTAAATATTTGTATTAATTTATACTTAAATAACTATAACATTATCCATTTATTTAATAAATCATATAATCACTTGAATTTATTGGTTTAACACTGATCTTTACAAGTTTTCATATAGAGCTAACCAACATTTGTGCAAGTTTTAAGGGATAAGTTTATAATACAGAGCTATCAAGATTATAACTTCCAAAAATAAAATAGGCATTTAAATAGGCCTAACAATAATATTGATATCACTTTGATCAAATTACCCAAGATCAATATTTGTTAAATGGCCTTACCTAACTAGTACTAAATGTATAATATTACTAGACATGGGGAACTTACCTGTGTTGAGTTCTATCATGTATTTGAAGATTTTAAAATCTAGATGGAAGGATTATTGTTGAATCCCAATGATCAAAATAATGCAAAGATATATTATAACTCTAATGATTCATCTATAAGAATCGAATCTATCCTCACGATTTTCCTTGTCAAGATGAGAATGAACTCAAAGATAATGTTGAAGAGGTGCATGCTTTCCAATAGTACCAAATAATTAACTATGACTTGAGGAGAAAATTTTAGAACCCACCTCTAACAACTTCCACCCCACCCAATAAATGAGACACACCCCCAAATGGTAGGATATATAATAACCCCCCATACCCTAAAGGTAAGGATAGTTAATCAGTAAAATAAGCTTCCTGCACCATGCCAATAAAATGTGGATCCAACATAGTGGAAGACATGAATAATATCAAGGAAAACATAACATTACATGAGCTCACATAGATTACTAAACAACGTGATTTACTATTAAAATCATTGAATGAGAATCCTCACTCTAGCAAGGCTAAGCAAACACATGCAAATGTAGTGATGTACAAGAGAAAACATGGAATTTGATTGGAATTTTATAAGGGAATAAATGAATTCACATTAGGCTAACATGAATTAGGATAAGCATTTAGGGAAATATGACCCTTAGGACCAAAATTACACCTAGACAACATTACTAAAAACTAAACACCCTAGGTTTTAGCACTCTTGTCCAAATTGGGTGCTATTGTCTAGAGGAAATGAGACCTATGGGGATGGATCTATGCCTAAGAGATATACCTAGGTCTACAAGGTTTAAGTATAAAAGGTTGTGGATGATTAGGAATCAATGAAAGAAAATCCTAAAAGGGTTGTGCAAACAAGTAGGAAGACCTATGGATTGGGTGTCATTAACCATACTTAATTAACCAAATTTTGCATTCTATATATTTACAAACTAGAATAAAATCAACTTAGAAATTATTGAGAATGAGTAGAATGTCAACATTGGTCTGATTTGTACTGATGAAGAAGTAAATAAAGTTATTATTATCTTAGTCAAGTTCAAGGATGTTATTTGATGGTCATATGGTGACCTCAAAATATTTTACACTAGTGTGATCACTCACACCATCCCCTTAAATGAATCCTAAAAAAAATTTAGGAAAAGTTAAAGACCAATAAATCTAGTGTTGGAAGCATTGATTTAAAAAAAGGAATTAAAGAAATTACTTGATGCAAGTATAATCTTTCCTATACTACACTCAACATGAGTTGCCAACCTTGTTCATGTCTAGAAGAAGAATGGATAAATTAGGCTTTGTGTTCATTTAAAAAACTTTAATAGATCTTCAAATAATGATAATTACCCTTTTCAATCTTTGGATGAATTCATATAGTTGGTAAGTGATCATAGAATCATGTCATTCCTAGATGGATTTTTAGGCTACAACCAAGTTTTGGTAAATAAGAATGATAAGATGAAGACTGCCTTCATGACTAAATGGGGAATATTTGTGTAAAAATGGATGCCATTAAGAATTATCAATGTAGGAGAAATTTTCTATAAATAAATGGACTATGCACTCCATGGATTGATAGGTAGATGCATAATTATTTATATAGATGATCTGACATTTTTTCCAAAATAGGGAAGATCACATGGTGCATTTAGAACAAGTGTTGGATAAGTGTAAAAGGTATGGCATTTCCTTGCACCCTAATAAAATCATATTTTGTGTGATTTAAGGTAAAATTTTACAACATGTGATCACTCAAGAAGATATGAACATAGAACTTGATAGAATCAATAGAATTTCAAAGCTAGAAGTTCCAAATAGTAAAAAAGAGTAAAAATATTTATTTTGTAAAATCAACATCATGAGAAATTTTATCTATGGTTTTGTAGAGATAGTGAGAATTCTAAATACCATGTTAAAAAAGGATATAAAGATAGAATTGATTCGTAAAGAAATTAAGGCCTTCCTAAACATCAAGGATGCTATCATTTAAACCCCTAACCTGATAAGTCCTGATTTTAGTAAATATTTCTATCTATACACTTTTAGTTCTAATCATACTATTGTTGTTGTCTTGACATAGTTATAATATGATAAAGAGCACCCTATAGCCTTTATGAGTGCTAACTTGAAGAATGTCGAGCTAAGCTATCCTATATTGGAAAATAAATCTTACTCACTAGTGAAGGCTATAAATAAATTCAAGCACTACATCCTATTGAGGCCAACATACCCCCTATTTATAAAAAATTGAGGACCCTTGAGAAACCTTGAAGATCAACCTATTATCATGACATGTTTAGATCATTTGTAGAATTTGAAGATCATCCACTTAATTAAAAGTAGGCTTGTTAATTTATTTTTCTTTAATTTTGTCTAACATTGCTAATAAATGGTTCTCATGTCTTCTAGTTGCAGGTTTCAAGGTGTTCTTGCTAAAAACTCCATGTTTCAAAATGCTATCACAAACCCTTAGTTTAAATTTGAATATTGGTGGGAACTAAACTGGTGGGAACTTTTAAAATCCATTTTAGACTTAAGCATTAATCTCATGTTTTAAGCTTATTCATGTTTTCAACATGAATATAACTTAGCTTAAAAAATTCTTGGCCTTTTTTATTATTTCCCCCTTTAATTAATTATATTTCTAAGTCTAAATGTCAATTTTTTAGGGTCCCTTTCTAATGTTTTCAAACTTGGTCCTTTTAAATTATACCTTTGCCTAAAGTTTTAATCATAAGGCCCCATTGTATTTATTAATACAAATAAGACCTTAGTCTTAACAACTTATCCTAAGTATTTTATGTCACCATGGGTCCTAACTTAACTTCCTCACTTTTCATAGATCTAACAATCCATACTTCATAATGGGAGGTTGATTGAATAGAGCGAGAAGGACCTAAGATGTAGCTTAAAAGGCATGCAACTTGGATGATCTAATAGTTCATGTTTCCTCATGAAATTTTTATTAGATGGTGCAAGGACAACCTGATATAATCCCAAACCTAGCCCCTTAGACCAATCAAATTTCAGCTCTTAGATCATGATCAATGGTTCTCACTTCATCACAAATCAAAAATCGGATGGAGTGAAGACATAGTGCAAAGTCAAAAGCCTAGGAGATCCATGAGATCAAAACATGGCATCCTTACATTTGAAGGTTAAAATAAAAGGGGGACACATGTTTGAAGGGACCAACCATGAGAAGTCTCTTAGATCATGATTGGACATATCTCACTTCATTATGGATCTTGATTCAATAGAGAACATTAAGTCGAAAACCCTAAGAAGCCCTACAAAGGTGCTAAGTGGCACTCTTGCATTAGGTCATAAGAATTTGATAAAATCAAATTTGGCATTCACGTGACCTTCATTCAATGTCTATGATGATATATTTGACACTCGTACAACTGTCAATTTTAAGCTAATTAAATTAAAATCTTCACTATCTTAAAATTGGCATTCATACGACCATCATTCAACATTTGTTTCAACATATTTGATGTCTGCAAGACCATCAAATTTAATCTAATGAAAAAAAATTCTCCGATTTAAAATACACTCGAAAGTGTTTCAATAAATATCATGAATTACTTTGTAGTTGATTGGAATCCCTAAAAAAGTGCTCAAACATTGGAAATCTTCAATTTGTAAATATTGAAATGGTATTTTGGTTTAAGTATATGCAAAATAAACCTAGTCTAATTATATACCTTAAGGTCCCCATTACCTTTTTTTAGATGTCATGAACCTTAAGCTATAGAATTACACTAAGTCTTATTGTAAAGAATCTTTTTGATGTATAACTTAAACCAAATATTTCTAACTAAAGGTTTTAGTATGTTTGTTAATATAATAAATCTCTGTTTAACATTAGATCATTATATCATTTTGACCCCCTTGAGCATATTTTATAGGCTTGACATAAATATTTTACAAAGATGACCAAGATTTAAGTTAGCACATTATTAAGGTAGGAACTTAGGTTTAAACCTCTTAGGCTAAGGTCTATTTCATGTTTATTAAACATGAAGTAAACTTTAGGCTAATGTGCTTATTCTTAAGTTTTTCTAGATTTATACAAAGGAGACCTCGAGTAAATATTTTAGGCCAAATTTTACATTGTGTTATAAAGTGTTAACTTAAATCTTGGGCATCTTTGTAGATCAACATCTTTCACTTTGTCATGGGAGGATGATCCAATAGTGTGATGACCCTGTAGACTATTTAATGGAGTCTTGAGAGCCCGTGGGCTCGATACATGGTGATAGACCATTCAAAGAATAAATGATAGATGATCTAATAGTTCAATGGTGTGAAAGTATTGATTAATTTTCAAAGGCATACAATCTTGTCACATGGTTAATGCTTGTTCAATGAATGACTGACATAGGATATGGAGCATAGGAAGGCACATGAAGATGCCAAGTGCCACAACCATGAGGCTTGGTACTAAAAAGAGCTAATCACAAATAAAAACCTGAATCATGATAAATGATTTGTGGTCACTCAAATTATCCTCATCTAATGGTGTGAAATAAAAGGAAGCATTTTTAAATGCCAATAGCTAGTTATCAAAAGGAATTTATGAAAAAATCCATGACAGGTCTAGATCGATGCCACATAAGTGCCACACATGTAGAAAAGGACAAAATAAGAGATCTTGTGTGCTCCAAAATGCCAAGGTATAAATTCAAAGGTATAAATCAAATTCCAAGCAAGTATGAGCTGAATTATAGATGAGCTACCACCATTAAAGATCTAAAACCCTAAAACATACATAAAATAGACCTAATCAAACTCAATTGGTTAAAATTAAACCTAAGAGAATCTTAATTATGTTTTTGAGAGCAAAAGAGGATTACAGAGATCAATTTTAATTTAGTGTGTTCAATTTATAGAAGTAGAAGCCATGGTATCTCATGGGCAATAATGGAAAGAGGATATAGAGATATATCTATCCATAGACAATGAAGGTAAGATATTCAAAGACACTAAGATAGATACTATGGCCATGAATAATGGAAGTAAGAACTAGTCTAAAATTTTCTTCACCATAGAGGAACTATGACCTATCACCAAGGAAGAACATATAATTGTTATAGTTAGTAGGAATCACTATGGCTTGGGCACTTTTTAAATTGTTGACCTTCATTATGCTACTTATAAGCTTGAGGTACTTCATTGTATTAATGTGCTTGCTAATATATTTGTAGATTGTATGATAGAAAATGATTGGATCATCTATGAAGGAAATTCTAAGAAGGTATCCTAAATTTCCCCTATGGCCTTTGAAAATTATTATAAGCTCTTAATTCCCCATATAGACCTACCCAAAATCAAGGAGTGGACCAACAAACATGACCTCAACACCATCCTCCAACTAATGTTTCTCCAAGGGAACCATGTGTTCAGGGACCTTGAGGGAAGGATCCCAATTTCTCAATTTAGGGAAGGGATTATGATAATAATGACCCTATTAAATAAATCATCAGGATCCCCATCAACCACATATGTAAACAAGACCTGGGTCTCCTATGTATATTTCATGGTAAAGGAGAAGATAACCCCTCTTATTAAAGACTTATTCAACATCTTCATAGAAAAATAATTCACTGATATCAAAAGGAAGATAGGAAAGTGATTTTACATGATCTTCTACTTATTTTATTCCCTACAAGATTCCATTAATTTCCTATGCATTAGGAATTGGTCTCGTAAAGGTAGAACCACCATATCCCACCAATATTAAAAATTGCACATCTTCAAATATAGGAAGCATATGCAATTCATTTATGACTATGCATACCTAGCCTTGGTGGAGGATATTATAGGTTGTCCCATGCATAGGGTTCACCCATTGATCAAGAAAAATGTAGATATGATGGGGGATGTCTGGTTCTATGTAGATTGTACAATTATTTGAATTGAGGGAATAATGTCCCAACCTTACAAATTGCATGTGTATGTTCCTAGTAAGTTATTAGAGAGAGAGATCATCTCCCAACTCATCATTAGAGTTGATGGAGTTTGTGAGGAAAAAAGGAAGGGCCTTATTCATCTCTTCCCTCTAATCATTGGAAGAACCATGATATAGGATTGGAAGTAGGTGGAAATCATGTCCAAGCATAGGGACTCATGTGGATTGTAATTAGATGAGCTCAAAATGTGAGATCCCAAAAACATATTGGGCGATCATTTAAAGGCAAAATAGATCTCTAATATAGTATATATGCATCAGCTTGGTGTCAATGACACCATTTACATTAAGGCAAAAAACTATAAATAAGTGTTCACAAGGATCAGAGGGTATAATATTAAGTTGGAACATAGGTTAACAAGTGAATATAAGCTAGCAAGAGAGTTATGGAAAATGCATCCTCTCCCATATCATTTACTACTTGGACCTTTCAGGCCACCTCAAGTGGATCAGACACCACCCTAGAGGAAAATTGATCACTTACATGGAATGGAAAAGTTGGAAGAAAGTATTAGAGAAGGGCCCTCATCTTTAGCACTACCCTAAAGGCCACTATATCTAGTATACTATGTGGACATGATTGCCCTAAAGGCAAAGGAAATAGTTGAAGGAGCCCTTAAAGATCTTGTTAAGGCATATGGTACTGATGGGGAAAAAGGATAGATTAAAGAACCACAAGTCCAAGTAGAGGAACCTAAGGGGGAGAAAGGGAAATAAGTTGCCATTGATATAGTCCTAGTGGCACCCCAAGAAAAGAAGAAAGTAGAGTTGATATTGGTCCCTATTGGACCAAGGAAGAAGCCTATATTTACCTTTACTCACCCCATAAATGATGTCAATATATTTAATGAAGAATTCCCCATCTATAGGCTAGTCATCCTTGATTTATTTATCTATGGGAAATTTTAGAAGATCCACTCTTTATCCCACTCATGGGCATTGATAAAGGATATCAACATAGATGTACATGATAACATCAAGCCATGAATTAGGGATATAATGAAAGAGGAATAAGAAATAAGGATATTGGCCATTACAAGGCTAGAAACCAAGAAAATGGATGCTCATATAGCATCAAGCAGCATAGGAATTGAGGTCCTTGAGCCTCCAACATATATAGAGCTAGTAACTAATATTCAATTTAATCCATAAATAGTTGGACTAGAAAAGGTCACCATGAAGAAAGCAATAATAGGAACTAAAGAATTCAGCTTCCAAAAGGTTGAACCATTTATAGGTCTAACCCCAATTAAGGGCCAATGGCTAGGAGAACATCCCATCCATAAAGAGGATGTTGATAGCTTAATTTATGCTCAATCAACTCAAGCCAAGGTGGGGATCCAAGGAATGAAGTAAAGGATCCAAAATTTAAAAAAGGAAAAAGAGAACCTAGAGACACAAGTCATTCTATCTTTTCTTGATGATATATTGGATATGTTTGAAGCTTCATTTTTTTACATGTTAAATTCTTTATAGTTAATGAAGCTAAGGAAAGATGCATTACACCAATAAAGTGAAGCAACCAAATGACATATAACATAATGGAGGGGGTAGAGACTAAGTTGAGGGATATCATCATCATATGTATTATAAATAAACTTCCCAAATTCATAAATACTAACCTATCCCACTTTAATGCTACTTTGGGGATAGTGGTGAATCAAATACAAATTTTGAGTACTTGGTTAATAGGCTTGGATAGACTCCCTAGGGATGATGAAGAGTTGATTACCCTAATCAAGTAATTAGTTGGAACCATGTTAGCTAGCCCAACCATGACCTTAGCCCTTGGAATCATTGATGACTCAAAATACAAACATAGGGTCACTTTGGTTATGCAGTCAATTAAAAGTAAGAGTCAAGGCTAGTCTAGCAGATATAATAGTAAAGAAAAGTAAGAGCCGAGGATAGCTAAAGAAAAGATAACAAAGGCTAGGAGCATCAAAGAAGATATGGCTAGAGATAATAGAGACTTTCAGGATTCAGTTAATCATGAATATGTCTAATTCTTGAAGCCTATTTTGGATTTAGAGATGATCAATGACTAACATCAAAAGGCTATAGAATTACTGCAAGATCAATAGGGGAGTCCTAAAGCAATGGACCCACCTGGTAGTTAATATTCATTTTGTAAAAACATTGTAATATTTAAATTAGGAATATTCCTTTGTAAGGCATATGCTATTATATTATCATATTTTCCTTAGGTCAGTCTAATTGTAAAAGACAAGTGTATTCTAGAACTTTCTAGGGAAGGATAACTATCCTTATCTTTTGTACACCTGTATATTATAACTGATTGGTATACTCCCTAATCTCTTTGTAAAAGGCATTTATCACTATTCTTTTAGGGGGAGAATTTTAAGAATTTTTTTTATACTTGTAGAAATTAATATAATCAAGGACTTATACAAAGATTATTGATATTTGATATGTCAATTGCTAATGTAGCTTATCTCTCAATTGCTAGTTTTATGTCTTATATTTGAATAGTTTCTTTGAATTCTAGGTTGCATTTCTAATCACAGGGTTTATAATTTGTGCATATGATACATTAGTTTAAGGTTTTTTAATTTTATTCACTTCATTTCACTTCACTCTATATTTAGATGTGAAAATGCTATTTGACTATAGTAGTAAATATTTAAAATAAACTTGGTTCTTACATGTGATTCTTTACATCATCCTTCAAAGTTTGCCTGATATATAGTAAAACCCTAGCTTAGGATATTTTGCATTATATATTGGTTTGAATACATATTCAGTTGCAATTAATGCTTTGTCATAATGTTTGAGGCTAAAACAAGCAATCACTCATTTCTTTCTTGCCTTACCCTTTTCTTTGCTCCTTTTTACACCAAATCACTGTAACTTAGATTCCATTATAAATTCTCATATATATTAGTTTTTAGCTTAATTTTGGATCATTTCTCACTAATTATTATCAAAAATACTTGAAATTTACAAATTGGACCATGATGTATCTCAACCATCAATCAATATAAATTTGTGTCGATAGTTAAACATTGCTTTGTTGCTATTCCACCATAGGTAACATCAAGTTAACACAACCTAATACTCATGATCTAAATTCCTAGAACTCTAAAATGAGAAGTGATTTTGAAAAATAAGGACATATGTGGCTTACATATAGGCATCAATAGGTTCCCCACTAGTGTTAGAAGGAGGGCCATTTGCGAATTCTTTGCATCTTTGTTGATCTTAGCCTATTTTGATCTAAGATTAGTGTATCTTTGTGTTTTGAGTAAATTATTTGCTTAGAAGTATAAATACCATTAATATTTATAATTTATGATGTATCTTTGTGATTCCTTTAGACAAAAATCAAATTTTAGTGAGATTTGATACTTATTTTGGTAAATTTAGCTTAAGATTTGAAATCCATAGTATTTGAGGTTAGAACAGCTTGTTTTGATCAAAGTTTGGCATATGTTTCTTATATTTGAGTTTATTTGGGCTTATAATTATAAATATAGATCATATTTACATAATTGAATGAATCTTTGAGCTAATTCAGTCAAAAATCAACATCCTTATTATTTTTCATATAATCTTTACAAATGAAGCTCAATGTGTAGGTCTAACTCTTGTTCTTTCTAAAGGTTAACTTGATACATTATATTTCAAATAGGATATTCAAACATCACGTTGGAATTACCTAGGATTAAAATAAGATCACACTCAGAGACTAGCGAGCCTTTGCTTGAGCTTGAAGTTCACAAAAAATCTAAGAATGACAAAGGTAGATGTAGGAGGTCCAAATCTCTTCCAGCTTCACCTTTTCAAGGTACTTGTGCCTTCAACCTTCATCTAAGTATGGCTTAGTTTAGAGAGTCTTCAATTAATGTCCTAGGTGTGGTACATGATCTCCCATTAAACCCTAAAAAATATTTGCCTACATTTAGTCTAATAGGAATAGTTATTGCTGAGGAAAACATAAAATATATTAAATCTACCTTAAGGTTACTAAATGTTGTGCATGAATATGTAGCATGTAGGTTATTTCCATTTAATTTTAAAGATTCATATTATGAATGGTTTTTGAATTTTATTTATAATTATATTACAAGCTAGGATAGTTTCACAAATGTTTTTATAGATCAATTTGGTAAGATTTTTAGTCCTTGTGTTATTTATCACCAATTTAAAACCATTAAGAGGAATGCTAGTGAGCCTATTAGGTCCTTTAATTGTATATTTCAAAAAACTTATAGTAGGACCATTGAAACTTATAAGCCTGATGATGTTCTAGATCTAAAAATCTATAAAGATGCAATAGATCCTATGACCTCTATATTTTTGAAGAGATATATTCTAGCTATAACTTCATTATCCTAGGCCCATTCTAAATCAATGACCATTAATGATAAAATACAACCCCAAGGAAAAATGACTTAATTAGTCCCAAATGTCAACCCACATATGCCTATTCTAGACATCTTCCCAAAGAACAACCAAAATATCCCAACCTTAAACCAACTTCCAAACTTAAATAAATTGACTTTAAGTCAAGTTGTTCCCAATCAAAACTTAGGATTCTTGAGTCATCCTACTAATGGCTTCAATACAGATGATCAAATATATTTAGTACCAATTAATGGTACTAACAATAACTAGATGGATAACTCTGAAACCCCTAAAAATTAGAATGAGTATATCTTGAAGATGGTTCCAAAATTAAGCATTGATTTCCTTTAGTTGCAGAAATAAGTAGGAAATACTAGAGAAAACTCTAGTAAAAATTTCTCATTTCAAAGGTTTAATAGGCCAAACAATAGGTTTTAGAATGATAGTTTTCATAATAATAAGGTTAATGAACCATCTTCTAGCAATAATGATATTGTATTCTCTGATTATTGCAGAGTGCATTGCATAACCAAGCATGTTGAAATTGATTGTATAGAGTTTTGAAAAGCTTTTTAAGTTTTCCAAGAAGATTTGGATACATTTGAAGTGGTTCCCAATAAGTAAAGTGGTTTAGGTTCCTTAAAATCCAAATCATTTGACCAAGCCTTCATGGTGAAAACTTTTGATTTCCTTTTTCAAGAAGAGATTGAACCTAATGAGATCCGGGACGTTCAATAGTTATTAAAGAAGATCTACCCCTTGAGGAATACATAATAGAGGAAGCCTTTAACTACCTAAATGACTCCAAAAACCTTTGTAAATCCTCTAGAAACTTATTTAAGTAACAATATAGAGCCACTTAAAGGGAGTACCTCTAAGCCCAACATTAAGATTCCTAGTTCTTCTAATAAAATTGGCTATAACATTATTGAAGATATGAAGAAAATAAAGGCTAATATAAATTTTAATGAACTCATGTACAGTGTAGAGAAAATGGACCTCTTACTGGATCATTGTCCAAGAAATCCAACAAGCCACCTAAGGCTGACTATGCTAATGTGACTGTACACAAGGCTAAGGTAGAATCTCCTCCTTTCCTACTCATTATCAGGATGTTTGGCAAGAACTTTCACAATTATTTGTTAGATTCTAGTGCATATTTCAATATCATGTTTGTAATTATATGAAAACAACTTGGCTTAACACCTATAAATTCTAATAAGGTTGTCACCCAATTAGACAAATCTAGAGTTAAAGTTGTTAGACAATTATTGAATGTTCATATGAAGTTAGCTTTTGAACCTAGAATGCATTAATTAATTGATATTCAAGTTGTTGATATACCCATTGTTTATTGAATTTTATTGATCATGAAATGGACCAAGGCTTTGAATGGCTACATGTCCACAGATTGCTCATATTTGTGGCTACCTTGGAAGGGAGTTCCTAATCAGATTAGGGTTGAGAAAGAGCCAAAAATGAAACACATGATCATGGAATAAAATTTTGTGAATGAGAGGGTCAAAATAATTGACTCATATATAGGGGTTTTTACCCTAGATACTAATAAGGTATGTGATCTCAAGAGTACTCATATAATTCCTAGACTATGGAAATTACACTTTGATGGTGCCATGAGTAAGGTTGGGTTTGGAGTAGGCATTGTCCTTACTGACCCTATGGGTAAGAAATACCATTATTATTATAGACTCCAATTCCCTTGCACTAAATTTATTTATTAATATTAATCCCTTATCCTAGTTTTAAAATTTTATATAAATAATAAGGTCAAGGAACTACTAGTTTATGGGGATTTAGAACTAGTGGTTAACTAAGAAGCAAAATCTCATAACTGAAAAGGTATAAGTTTAGGTTTTAGATTTGATTGAATCCTTTGATGATTTTAGAATCACTTCCATCCTAAGAGAAGAAATCCATTCTATTGATGAGTTGACATCTATTGTAGCCAACCTCATGCCTAACCAAGATTCCCCCAATTTTAGCATTGAACAAGTTCCTTGTCCTTCAGTGTATAATAATATTAACCATTTTCATGTTTTTAGTGATGATCAGTAGTAATTATATTTTATGACTAATTTTGGAACATTTGGTGCTCATATTACTGATGAGACTGATGAAAATGCATCTAAGGAGGACAAATTTGATGGAAAAGTCGTTCAATCGAATGACAACAAGATCCCTAAGGTGATAATTTATTTAGAGAGACTATTTGATTAGGACAAACTGGATGAGGTTTCTAAAATTTCCAAGGTAAGTGGGAGATATTATAATGTTGTTGATCTTAGCCACAATATTAACCCCAACTAGTAAATGTTGGAAAATCCTACACAAACATGGATATACAAGAAGGCTAAAGATTTCCTTACCTAATACAGGGATGTCATAACATGGTTCTATGATGACTTAAAGATCTTTGATCCTACGATCATCACTCACACCATCACTCTAAAAGAAAACTTTAAACCATTCAAGTAGAAGCAGAGGCCTAGAAACCCTATCTTAGAACCAACGATCTTCAAAGAAGTTAAGAGACCACTAGATGCTAAGATAGTCTTCCCCATTAGGAATTCTACCTAGGTGGCTAATTCAGTGCCAATAAATAAGAAAAATGGTGAGATTAGACTCTTTATTTACTTTATGAACTTAATCAAAGCATCTAAGAAGGATAGTTATCCTCTCCTTTCTATTTACCAGGTTATACAAGTTGTTTCAGGTTTAGCCATGATATCTTTTCTTGATGGCTTTTGAAGTTATAAAAAAGTGTTGGTTGACAAAAAAGATAGGATGAATAAAACTTTCACCACCAAGTGGGGGACCTTTAAATACAAGAGAATTCCCTTTGTGCTAATCAACATAAAAGCTACATTTCAAAGGGCCATGGACCATGCCTTTTTAGGTCTGATAGGTAATTACATCATTATTTATATGGATGATCTAACATTTTTTAGAAAAATAGGGAACTTCATGCATTTTTAGAAAGTATTTGAAAGATGTAGAAGGTATGTGATTTCTTAAAACCCCAAGATAAGTAATTTTTGTGTAACTAAAGGTAAGCTATTAAGACATCTTCTAGTAAGGGAACTTTTTTGGAAATGATGATATCTTATTTGAATTTAGCAATTTAGTCATCTTTAAGGACATAGAGTTCATCCTCAATGCCATAAGCATAGGGGACAAGCGGTATAGTACTGTATATTTAAATATTGAAGAAGTTTGAGACCTTGATGATTTTTAAGCCTTGACCCATGTTATTCAACTCACCTCTAACATCCTAACATTGTAAGCTACCAGTCTCCAAAAATTCATAGTAAAACTAGAGGTCATGTCATCTACAGACCTAGTATATGGTATCTTTGGGATGTTGAAGTGCAAAGATGGATTAATTTAATCCATGCACCAAGGACTCCACATTGCCTTCATTTTGGGGCCAAGTTTTAAAAATTATTATGACTTACCATTTCCATAAGTGATATACAACCAGAGCATCATCAAAAATTGGTATGAGGTGCACACACTAGATAAATTCCTAGCCTCATGGGTAAATGACCCAAAGGGGATTATCTACATGAATGACCAAGGAGATCTACCCATGTAATAATCAATAAAGGGGTAAATATTGGCATGACATTACTAAATAGGATATTTAGCAATGTGCATATAGGTTATGCAAACATGAGGACAATCTCATTACTGTAGTTTAATCCACTTGGTTGTATTTTGATAACACTTGTGGCCCACTTGAGCATGTCTTAGGAATTTTTTTAAGCCTATAAGTATGGGTCTTCCCCTCATTTTATAATTAGAAACAATCATTTGCAAGAATCAATATAAGAGAGCCAAAGAATTTGTGAGATTTTTTTAGTGATTAATTGTTTTTTCCTTATTGATGTTCCTAAAGCTTTGGATGTACGATTATTTTCTTTATATAAAACTAATCTAGTAATTTCATTTTATACATGCATATGTTAGTTTGAGTTTAATGCTAGAATGACTAACTTGGTAGGATATTTACTATGTTTTCTCTCATTTTCAACTAGATGTGATGTGTAATTTACTATGAGTGAGTTATCTTTATGCAAAGTATGTTGTCAACTACATGAATTCTCTTCCCTTGAAGATTCAACTAAATTTATTTAGCTTTGATAATTATGTTAGGGCTAGTAGATGTTAGTTTCAAATGTTTTGCCTTAGAAGTTAGCAAAATTGGTATTTTTATTCATCTTAAGCATAATTTATTTTCTTCCCTATCCTACTCTCTTGGATGTAACCATGAATCAACTTAGCTTAAATCATGTTATATGAATCCATTGTTCATTTAAATTTTGGGTAATAATTGGAAAACATTAGTATAGTTCATAAAGATTAGCTAAAAAATATGCAACTCCATAATATTTGTTGTCCCTACATTAGGGTCTACTTGAAAAATTTTAAGTGGTGATCACATCTATATTCTTTGTGTTATTTAAACCAATAATTGTATAAACTACTTAATCCCTAAGTCATTCCATGACTTCTAATTGAGTTTCTTACTTTCCCGTTGTTCCCTAAAGACATAAGGAATAATAAAAATGCATAAACATAATTTATATCTTCCCTAATTATATTCTCTTGGTTAGAAAATAACCTTTTAGACTCACTAATAAAATGTTGAAGGGACTATAATAAGGAGTGTGGTTTAAAATTATTGATTGTTGGTCTCTTCAAACTATTGCTAGAAGCAAAATGATTTAAAATTAGTTTAAAAAAATAATAATAATATTTCTAGGTTTTCAATTTAATATGTGGTTTAGAAAGATAACAACCTCAATTTTTTATTCAATAATCACAAAATTAAATATGTGTATGGTCTCAATGCATATAAATCCATAAAATTTCATTAGAAATTGTATTAAGTGGAGGTGTCTCACTATTGGCTTAGGTAAAAACAAACTCTATTGTGACTCCCTAATATGGATAGCCCTAAGGCACCCTCAATCACACTCATATTAAATTTTCTATTGCATCTATATAACTTTTTTGATTCACGGTGTATACAAGGGATAAATGGTGGTGTTCCATGTGTTTTCCTTGCATAGGGGCTTACATTTAATAGATGTTTAAATGTCACTAGAACCATGATCTGGTATACATAAAATTTGGGACCCAATGAGATGCTTATGTGAAAAATGTCATAAAATGTTTATTATTTATAAGTATCTTTGTGCATTAACTTTGTATAGACATAACTTGATTTTCCATCACCCACCATGGTTATATTAAAAACCTATAAATGACCATTAAAATCAACATTGAAGGTATTACAAGGCCCTTGAAGGTATCTCCTTTGATATACCTTGAAATAAAATTCCAATCATGTGCATGTTCAAGGTATCGATTAGGAGAACACTTGAAGGTACTATAAGAACCTTCAAGGTATATCCTAGAAGATACCTTGAAGGACATTATAGTACAATCAAGGGTACCTTGAAGGTATCTCTTAAGAGATGCCTTTCAAATATGCATAAGGGTACCCTTAAAGGTATTACAAGGCCCTTCAAGGTATCTCCTAAGAGATACCTTGAAAGAAAATTCCAATTATGTGAATGTTCAATGATTATATAAGCTAACATGGGATTAACAATTTTAGAACATAAATAACATAGGTAGTGTTGAGGTTTGGCCAAGTATTTGTGTAGCTTATTCATGAATATATTTTCACATTAACTCTATATAGACATAAAAATATTATCCTTAACATGCCATGATTATATCAAAACCCTTTCAATGACCATTGCAATCAACATTGAAGGTATTACAAGACCCTTTAAGGAATCTCCTAGGAAATACATTGAAATAACATTCCAATCATGTGTATGTTCAAGGTATCGAATAGGATAACCCTTGAAGGTAATACATGACCCTTAAAGGTATCTCCTATAAGATACCTTGAAGGACATTGTAGAATAATCAAGGGTACCTTGAAGGTATATCCTAAGAGATACCTTTCAAACATACGTGAGGGTATCCTTGAAATAATTAAAAGGACCTTTAAGGTATCTCCTAGGAGATACCTTGAAATAAAATTCCAATCATATGCATGTTGAAGGATTCCATGAACTAACATAACATTAACAATTCTGGAGCATAAATAACATAGGTGGTGTTGAATTTTATCTAGGCAATTGTGTCAGTTGTTCATGAATATAGTTACATATTAACTCTATATAGCCATAAATATACTATCCCCCATACACCATGGTTATATAAAAACCCTTAAAATGACCATTTTAATCAAAATTTAATGTATTACAAGACCCTTCAACGTATCTCCTATGAAATATCTTGAAATAACATTCTAATCATGTGCATATTCAAGGTATCTATTGGGATAACCCTTGAAGGTCCTACATAACCCTTCAATGTATCTCCTATAAGATACCTTAAATGACATTTTAGTAAAATCAAGGGTACCTTAAAGGTATCTCCCAAGAGACTCATTTCAAATATGCATAAGGGTACCATTGAAGGTATTACAAGGCCCTTTAAGGTATCTCCTATGAGATACCTTGAAACAAAATTCCAATCATGTGCATGTTTAAGGATTCAATGAAATAACATGGAATTAAAAATTTTAGAACATAAAAATGATAATATAAGATAAAACAAGCTATAAAAAATAGAGTAAACATTACAAACTTCAATAATCTAGCTATAGACATCAGTATTCTAGCTATGGACTTCAACAATTCAGCTACAAACTTCATTAGGGTAGCTATAGACTTCCAAAATATAGCTACATAATTCAATAGCCTATTTAAATATTTTATTAGGGTAGCTATGGAATTTAGTAGGGTATATATGGACTTCAATTGTCTAGCTATGGACTTCAACGGTGAAGTAATAAACTTCAACAATGAAGCTTCAGGCATGCAAAGAATGATTTCAAATGGATATAAGTAGGCCAATAAAAGTTACAAATATGTTTTGAAGGATAATAAAATCCATAAATAACATGGTATGAATGTCAAGAATAAGGGGGATTGGTAAAATATTATTCTTTCTTTGTCATCCTCACTTACACAGCCAACTATAGACTTCTACAATAATGGCATTTAATCCACCAAATAAATTAAATGCACAATAGTTTAAATTTGAATTTTTGGGAGTCATTTTGGGTTTTTGGGGAGCAAGGAATTTAGTGGAAAAATTATAATATAGTAAATAAAAAAAAGAGATAAGATAAGAAAACATAAAGTGGAAGGAGTAGAATAGAAGTTAACGTAGTAGTAGCTAAAAGAGAACTTGGCAAAGGATATTCATAGACAATAGGACCTAAGAGAAGTGGCATATGATATTTAAACACATTATTAGTTAGATATAGAAAATAGAGGAGTGAATAGAGCTTATAGATCTTCTTCCAAGTAGCAATGATCTATAGAAAATAGGACAAGTAGTTTGTTAATAAAAGATAGTAGAATATGATAAACTAATTTTTTAAAGATATTTGTTACATATGTACCTATAAGTTTATTTATTTAATGTAAACATTTTAATATTTAACATGATAAATGAATTTATATGTTATCAATTGATGTCAATATCTGTAGTTTTTAAGGCCAGTGTTGTTTGGTCTGGACCAAGTCAGTAGTCACATTTTTCTAGAAAAATAAAATTTGTAGGCTTAGGTGGGCAACAACCATGAGCATCTCCTGCAAGATACCTTGAATGACATTGAATATAAATCAAGGGTACCTTGAAGTTATATTCTAAGAGATAAAATTTCAAATATGTGTAAGGGTTCCCTTGAAGATATTACAAGACACTTCAAGGTATCTCCTCAGAGATACATTGAAAGAAAATTAAAATTATATGCATCTTCAAAGATTCTATAAACTAACATGATGTTAACAATTATGGAACATACAAAACATAATATGAGATAGAAACAAGCTAAAATAAAATAGAGTAAACACTACGTACTAATAAATCAAGAAATAATTTTAGGAAAAACATAAAAAACTAACATATTAATCTCTATCACACATCAAAATGATATTCTGTTACATAATAAAACTATATATAGTTTTTAACATCACTCTATGTTTTAATATTCTATCTTTTTATCATAGAAAAAGAAATACTCTTGCCATTCTTATATCTATCACTTAGCTTACAAGGCGAAATACATCTAAAAGATCATATAGACTAAGGAGGTAGTGTTGAAGTTTGGGCAGGCAGATGCATAGGTTATGGATTCTTGAACTATGCCTTTGTATTTATCTTTCTCTTCTAAAAAAATTCTTGGATCTCTAGTAATGGAATGAACTTAGGCTCTTATATGATTTATGCAATAACTAGTTCAACCTATGAGAGATCTTTTTGAGCATTTTCTAATTATTAATTACTTCCCATACCATGGTAAGTAAAATACATAGTGGAATCTAAATAGCCATAATATTTTTCACATATTATTCTTCTATGATGGTAAGGAAGTCTCTAGCATTTGGAAACTTAAGCTAGATATCTAACACAATACCATCTAACATATCTACAATCATTTGAGGTAGAATTGTCACTAATGTGTTGCATATTGTCTCATTCTATCACACAAGGAAATTCTTAATTATATTATCCCTAGATTTTAATAACTATTGAAGTTCACAATTTATATCATCTATAGTAGTTGTTTGATCAATCATTAAATTTTTAGATTTATCTACAATTTTGAACTATGGTTTTTCGGTATCAAAATATTTGTCAAGGTGATACCTCCAATCAAGAGTTTCTTGGGTTATATTCTTAGCCTGATGTATATAAATATCCAAGACATGTATATATTCCTCTAGTACTTCACAGATGGATTCCATTTCATCTTGGATATACTTCCCTGCATGGATAAACAACATCCCAAAATTTCAAAAATTTGCATTGTGAAATACTTAGCTAGATGGAGGTGGTATTGATGAAGATGGAGCCTTTGCAGATGTTTCCTTTGTCTATAGTTGTAAATCATTGCATTGGGAGATGATCTAGTGAAGTTGTGATGGTGGTATGTAGGTAAGAGTTATGATGATCTGTGAAATAGAACTAGTGAATGGTGATAAAATTTTATTGTGGATGTTCCATTCTAGTATGTATTTTTGGATTTGACTCAATAATGTGTGAAAAAATGATTGATAGCCTATGAGTTATGCAAAATCCACATTCTTAGTGACAATCATAGATGCCTTAGTTTTTGTGATACGCTATTGAATCTCACTACTAAGCTACTCCATTTTATTTTCATGTCCATGCACCTAAAGTCCCATAATATAATTCTATGTGATCTCTCTCTACCAATCTAAAATATTGTCCCTCAAATTATCTCTAATATTTAAATAAGTTTACAACACAATGTTTATATCTTAAAAAAGAACTAGGTAGAGGATATTCATGGGCAGTAGCATGTGAAAGAAGTGGAAGAGGATATTTCAATGTAATAGTAGTCATATAGAGATGAGACATTAGTGAATAGATCATGGATAAATTATTCAAATGTAATATTAGTCTATAGAAAATAGGGTGAGTAGTTTGTTGACAGTAGAGAGCAGAAGCTGACAAACTAATTTTTGAAGGAAAATTATTATAACTATATCTATAAGTTTATTTAGTTGATGTAATAGTTTTAAGAAGTAATATGATAAATGTATTTCTATGTTTTTAGCCCTAACTCTACTCTCCCCTATTTTATGGTTCTTACATGATCATTTTAGTGTACTTCTAGCACTTATATACACTTGTAGCTTAGTCAATATCTATAGTTTTTAATGATTATATTGTTTTGTATGGAGTAGCTTAGTAGTCTCAATTTAAAAAAAATAAAAAAGTGCAAAACCAGGTGGGAATAAACAATAATATTTCTTAGACGATACCTTAAAGGATAATTTAGTACAATCATGGGTACCTTGAAAGTATCTCCTTAGATAAACTTTTCAAACATTCATAAGGGTACCCTTAAAGGTATTTCAAGGCACTTTAAGGTATGTCCTAGGAGATACATTGAAATAGGATCCAATAGTGTGCATGTTCAAGAATTCTATAAACTAACATCTTGTTAACAATTGTAGAAAAACCTTTTGGATTGCTGGAAAAACCTTTTGGATTACTGTGTGCATAGGCCTGAGCTTATCCTAAGAATTTGGGAGATCCAGTAATGTGTTTAGGAGATCAAAATCCTATTCTTCCCTTGGGAGGATGAACAATACTAGTGGCTGAATAAGAATGGATCATTCTTTGTCAAATTTGCCTATCATCTGCTTACACCTGAAGCTTAGAATAAGGAGGTATGGAAAAAGGTTTAGAATCATAAACTCATTCCAAAGATTAACTTGTTTTGGTGGGCTACTGCCCATAAAAAAATCCTTACTTAGGACAAGCTTCAAAAGAGGGGGTTTACTTTGGTCAATAGATGTTTTCTGTGTGGTTCTAGAGAGGAATTAGTTTCACAGCTATTCATACACTGTGCGTTTACCTAGGATTTATGGGGCATAATACTTAATAACTTTGGCATTGAATGGGTTTGCAATTTTGACCTTAAAAAAAGTAATTCTTAGTTAGAACTCAACCTTCACACATCCTTGTATTAAGGAATTATGGAAGCAAGCTCTGCCATGCTTGAGTTGGACTTTATGGAAAGAGCAAAATCATAGAATTTTCAAGGACACTGGTAGAAATGTTGATCAGGTGTTTAACTCCTTTGCTAGGACCATCTTGGAAAGTGATACAATGGCTCATATTAGTGCTGCATAGAAACCCCTATCTAAATTTGAAAGTCAAATTGCTGCCAAATGGAATGTTTTAAACCTTATCCCTGGGCATGATAATTATAAAATTCTTCAAAGACTTCATACTAAATGGATACCACCTAAACCCAATTGGATGAAACTAAATTTTGATGGGGTATCCAAGTTGAGTGGTAAAGCAAGTGGAGGATGAATAATAAGAAATAAAAAAGGAGGGATGTTTGCTGTCTATACTGGTGGCATGGGTTGCCAGAGTAATAACTATGCTAAAGCTATGGCCCTACTTTGGGGATTAAAGTTAGTTATATCCCTAGGAATTAGAAATTTGAATATTTAGGGAGATTCTAAGTTGGTTATAAATGCCGTTAATAAAGCATCTAACATTGGTATCCATCTAAAATACATCATTACGGACATCTAGTTTCTTTTACAAAAGTTTTTCAAAGTTGAGATTACCCACACCCACAAAGAAGGTAATAGGGTCATTGATGCTTGTGCCAACCTTGGTTAACAATTCTTAGGATGGAGGGTATGGTGAAAATGGGATCATATACCCCCAAACATTAGAGATATCATTTAGAAGGAGATGACAGAGCATGAATGATGCACATTGATGACAAAGCTAGCTTTCGAAGGCGGTCCACATGGAGAAGGACATTATGGATCATGTAAAATGATATCCTTAGTACTTCCTTGATTTTCATGATGAATTCCTTGTATCATGAGGTAGAGGTGTGAGAGTCACATCATGAAAACTAAAGGGGAATTATTTTCAAGCATGAAAGTAGACGTCACTGTGGTGGGCCATTTTGTGAAATGAACCTTCACATTTGCATTCAGTGCAAATAGAACTGAGGGCTTGTTACTTGTTCAAATCTCAAAGAGGTAATTGGGGTATGAAGAGCCAAAAATTCAAGAAATTTTGGAGGACACTGGTGGGAAATAGGCTTCTCAAGTTTTTGAGGTCACTGAAGAGTAGGGTGCTAATTCTAGGGGAACTGTTGATAATAAGGAGAAGATGCATGTAGAAGAAGCTGGTGAGGGTTCAGAGAATGAGAATGATTGGAAAATAGATATTGGGGCCTTAAAGGTCCACATTCAAAATCTATAAAATGTCTTCGCCAAAGGCCTTCAAAATAACATTCTACTGAATATGACTATGTTGGAAGTGGTGGGTAATCCAGGGAATGCTGACAATGTAGACAATGAGAATCTTAAGGATCTTGTTAATTCTATAGTTATGTAGCTTCATCTGTTTTGACTCTGGTATTTCCAGTGTTTTATTTTTATTTTGACTTTGTTTCTTGGCTGTGCCATTGGTTCAGTGCTGGCATCTTTTGTTTGCCAGCCTTCTTATCTTTTGTTAGGTTGTGGAGCTAAAAGCTTCACCAGGATGCAAACAGGAAAAGTTACAGAGGTTGCAGAGGTTGCAGAGAGTTGCAGAATGAGTTGTAGGGCAATTGATGTCGGTCTGATCAACCAATGTCAGTTAGATATCAGTGAAGAAGAAACCAACATCAGTTACTAGTCGGCTGACATCAGTCAGGGAGGAGCCGATGTTCGCAGCCTATGCATGAACATGCAGTTTGCATGTTGATTTTGGAGAGTCTATTTTTGGACTATTAGTTTGCATGTTAAATGCTAGTTGTAGTCTTGAGTTGCATATATAATTATTGTAATTAAGATAGTCTAATTATTGTAAGCATGAGATCTATATATAGACTCATGGGCTATATTGTAAATTAGTGCTAGAGAGTAAGAGAGAAAATAAGCTCCTTCTAAGAGAGGAGAGCATGGTGTGTTCCTCCTAGTGCCACAGTACCAAGTGTGGGTGCTGGTTTGGAGAATCAAAAGGGTTATTTGTATATGTATGATCTTGGTCAACAGGTGAGCATGGCTTCTTTTGGAGATCTACATTGGTGAGTAAGGTCTAGTGATTTGCAGGTAGCAGCAGAGAGCTGGAGATCTACTTGGAGTACAGTTGTGTACTTGGCGTACTGGCTACGTGTTACTGACTAGTGGAGGTGAACATCAATTTTGTATTGGAGTTGATTGTTGGGATTGAGAGAGAGAGGGAAGAAGGTCTTGAGGTGTGGTGAGCCTTTGAGGTGGAAGAAGAAGTGGCATCCTCTTTATTTTATTTTCTTCTGAGTGATTATTAATACAATTGTGTAGTCTCTCATATTCTTGTGTTGTTTCATATTTCTAGTTACTTGTTACTTCTGGTTAAATTCTGTGTTTAGTTGCTAATACAAGAGGTAATCATATGTGCTCTTATTGGGGAGTAAGATCCTGACAAGTGGTATCAAAGCCTGGCTGTAGGTTCAAGAGCTGATACCATCAAGTGGTATTAGAGCTTTTGGTTGGGTTGACTAACAGGTGGTTTCAGATCTGGTAGTATTTTTGATTACAGGTCACTCTCAGGGGTTTCAGATTGAGTGGGAGTATAGCAATGGCAGAAGAAAATAAGCTACGAATGGAGAAACTAAATAACATGAATGGTCTGATTGATGCAAAGAAAGAGCAGGGAAAAGGAGATTATTGGTCGGTAGAAGATTAGCATGTAGAAGCAGATGTTGCAGGTGTTGTTGCACAGGTTGCTCTGGATAAAGTAGAATCTTTGTTTATAGATTCTTTTGCCTCTTTCCATGTAGCTTGAAATAGAGAATATTTTCATAGGTATGTCTAGGGAGACTTTGGAGAGATTTATTTAGGGGTTGGTAAGCCTTGTTAGATTATTGACGAAGGGGAAGTGAAGCTGAAATTGCAGACAGATAACACACAGGTGTTGAAGGAGGTCATGTAGGGCCTAGTCTTGGAGATGAGTCTAATTTTTTCAGGAAAGTTGGGTGATGAGAGATGCACTGTAACTCTCACAGTGGATGCACTTGAATTAGATGGTGGTAAGAAAGTAGGTATCCTTTATCTATCTACTTATATTACTGATTCACCTTTTGTTACAGAGATGTGGCTTTGTAGGCTTGGTCACATATGTAGGAGGGGAATGCATGTTCTTAAGTGAAAGATAGATATCTTTGATAAACTTAAGAACTAGAAGACCTTGGTGTTCATGGAAGAGATGACAAACAGAGATCAGCTAAGTGGATTGAATTATTCTAAGCAGGGTTGTGTTGATTTGAACAGGGTTTTGATCCATGGAGAGCTTGCAGGTAAAAAGTCATCACTCACACGTGAACACAGGTACTAACATTGGTTAGACAATAATCAACATCGGCAATAGGAAGATCAACGTTGGTCAGCAGGAACCGACGTCGGTAGAAGGGATATCGGTGTCGGCCAAGGAAATGATGTTGACAGTCAGGGTCAGTGCAGGGAATCGACATCGATCAGGAGTAGACTGGGAGATGGCCGAGATCGGTCACTAGAACATATGGTAGGCGGATAGCAAGCTATTAATAAGTCTCAAATGCCCATATGGAGGTCAGAAAGGGCAAGTTAACCTCATATTCATTTTTCACCTTCTTTATATTGCTTATTGATGGTTAAGAACCAGGAAGACGTGAAGAGGCAATGCAGGTGGAATCTAGATATAGTGGGAGCTTGGCATGGATGAGGAGTGTGAGTCCTTGGAGAAGAACCAAACAAGTATTTGTTGGTGGAGTTGTCAGCTGGAAGAAAGCACTGAGATAGGAATGGATTCCCAAGTTAAAGAAGAGAGTGGATGGATATGTGAGATGGAAGGCCAAGGTATAAGGTCTTGAGGAAGCTGCAGGATAGTGGTATAGGGCTAACAGGTGGTACCAGGTGGATGACAAAGTAGAGCTTTTGTCAATGTCAGTATAACCATTGTGTTTATCTTACTAGGTGGATGATGGTCGTAACATTATCTTGTTACTGTATGTGGAGGATGAGCTTGGAGCAGGTTCAAACATACAGGGTTTTGCTGAGCTAAGGGTAAGGTTAGTTTAGAGGTATGTCATGAAGAATTTAGAGTAGAGAAATTATTTGGCATAAGAGACATGGAAGATCACAGGTTGATCTCCAGTGGCAGTGGATGTGAAGATGGTGTTGGTGGGGTTCAAGATGCAGGATGTAGAATCGATAAGCACACCAAGGGTTGGACAGTTCAAGCTTAGCTTAGAATAGGGTTTAAAATCACATGAGGTCTAGTGTAGACCTGAGTTTTCCCAATTAGTGGGAGTTGTCAAAAAGTATGGAGCCAATTCAGGGAAGGAGTACTGGAGGGCAGTTCAGTGGATTCTTAGGTATCTGAGAGGGATCAGCAATAGGGATTCTTGTTATGCAAGGTCAAAGTCTTCACTACATGGAGTTATAGGTTCGGATGTGGTAGGTTACTTGGATGACAAGAGTAACATCACAGGTTGTGTGGTGGTTGGTCTTCAGGATCGATCTTGAAGAGGGATACAAGCCAGGGAATAATTTAGATGGTGTACAGGTATAGGTACAGGTGTAACTATTTATCTCCAAGTGGGAGATTGTTAGGTTGTGGAGCTAAAAGCTTCACCAAGATGCAAATAGGAGAAGTTACAGAGGTTGCAGAGAGTTGCAGAATGAGTTGCAAGGCAATCGATGTCAGTCTGATTAACTGAAGTTGGTCAGATATTAGTGAATCAACTGATGTTAATTACCAGTCTGCTGACATCAGTCATGGAAGAGCCGATGTCGACAGCCTATGTGTGAACATGCAGTTTGCATGTTGATTCTAGAGAGTCTATTTTTGGACTATTAGTTTGCATGTTAAAGGCTAGTTGTAGTCTTGAGTTGTGCATCTAATTATTGTAATTAAGATAGTCTAATTATTGTAAGCATGAGATTTATATATAGACTCATGGGCTGTATTGTAAATTAGTGATAGAGAGTAAGAGAGCAAATAAGCTCCTTCTAAGAGAGGAGAGCAATGGTGTGTTCCTCCTAGTGCCACAGTACCAAGTGTGGGTGCTGGTTTGGAGAATCATAAGGGTTCTTCATATATGTATGATCTTGGTCAACAGGTGAGCATGGCTTCTTTTGGAGATCTACATTAGTGAGTAAGGTCTAGTGATTTGCAGGTAGCAGCAGAGAGCAGGAGATCTACTTGGAGTATAGTTGTGTATTTGTTGTACTGGTAGCGTGTTACTGACTGGTGGAGGTGAACATCAATTCTGTATTAGAGTTGATTGTTGGGACCGAGAGAGAGAGGGAAGAAGGTCTTAAGGTGTGGCGAGCCTTTGAGGTGGAAGAAGAAGTGGGATCTTCTTTATTGTATTTTCTTTTGAGTGATTATTAATACAATTGTGTATTGTCTCTCATATTCTTGTGTTGTTTCATATTTCTAGTTACTTGTTACTTCTGGTTAAATTTTGTGTTTAGTTGTTAATACAAGAGGTAATCATATGTGCTCTTATTGGGGAGCAAGATCCTGACATCTTTTTTGACTGTATAGGGTTTGGCCCCTGATTTGTCACCTTAATTAATCAAAAATAATTGTAGAACAAAACTACATAATATAAAATATAACAAGATAAAAAAAATAGAGAAAACACTTCACACTAGGCATACATAAAAGAATCTTAGGAATACAAAAAAAAACTAGTCTATCAATATCTATCACCCATCAAAACCATATCAGATTACATCAAATCACTATATATATATATATATATATATATATATATATATATATATATATATATATATATATATATATATATATATATATATACATGATTCAATCTCTTCACATTCTATCATTTTATCATACAAATTGTAATACTCTTGGAATTTTTATATCTATCACTTGGATTACAGGGACAAATACATCCAAAATATCATATAGACTATGTATGTGGTGCCTAAGTTTGGCTAGGCAAATGCATAGGTTGTGGAAACTCATAATGCACCTTTGTATCAAGCTTTCTCTTTTGCAAAATTTATTGGAGCTCCTATGATGAAATGAACTTAGGTTCTTCCACAATTAAAAAATAGCTAGTTCAACCTATGAGAGATCATGATTGAGAATTTTCCAATTATCAAGTACTTCACACACTATGATAATCAAAATGTGTATTTGAATCTAAATGGTCATCATATTTTGTCCATATTCTTCTTCTATGATGGTAAGGAAGTCTCTAGCATTTGGTAGCTTAGGCTAGATATATGACAAAATACCATCTAACATGTTTGTCATCCTTTGGGCTTGATTAGCCACAAATGTTTTGTGCACTGTCATGTTTTACCATACCTATAGCTTAAACATCATAGTATCCCTAGAGTCTAATAACTATTAAAGTTCTTAGATCATTGATTCTCTAGTATCAATTTTATCACTCATTCCATATTTAACGTTATCTATTGTTGTGAAGTCTGGTTTCATAATAACCAAGTATTTTTCAAGTTGTTGCCTCCAATTAAAAATTATTTAGACTATTTACTTATCTTGATACATAGTAGTTTCTTGAACCTATACATATTCCTCCATTACTTCACATATGGCTTCAATTTCAGTGTTGATAACCTACCCTACATGGATAAAATGCATCCTAAATTTTCAAAAATCTACCCCATGCATTACTTAAACTAGATGGAGATGGCATTGACAAATATGGAGACATTCAAGATATAGCTTTCAGATTTAGTTGAGCTTCCTTGCATTGGGACATGATATACCAAAGTTATAATGGTGGTATGTAGGTAGGAGTGTTGATGATCTATGAAATAGAGATGGTGAATGGTGACAAATATTTCATGTATTCATTCCAATCCAACATGGCTTCTTGTATTAGCCTCATCAATATGTGCAAAGTATCTTGATAGCCTATGAGTTATGTGAGATCAACATTTTTAGTGATGAAAAAGGCTACCTTAGTATTTGTGATCTGTATTTGAATCTCATTGCTAAGCTACTCAATTTTATCTACGTGTCTCTATTCCTGAAGTCCTGTAAAATAATTTTACACAATCTTGATCTACTAATCCAAAATATTATTCCTCACATTGTCTCTAGTGTTTGAAGATTATTTCAACATAACATCCATCTCCTCTATTATTTTCATGTGGATTGACATTGTTTCCTTAGTAGTAATGGCCTTGGAAAAATTTGAGATGCATCTAATTGTTACTTCTAGTCTATAATTTTTTATACATCTTGGTGTTCTTATATTATAGAAACTTTGAGAATAGTCTGATACTCTTCCAATATAAGGATAAGTGTCTCCACTTATAATTTTATGCCTTTACCTAAGTAACTAGGTTATTTCAACTTCTAGGTAGTGTACTAGTCTGTTGTTAATTGAGAAATGAGTGTTTACAACTTGCACTAGTTGGACATGACTTGATCACCAATCAATCATGTGACCAATGTTAGGCATGTGTCTTGAATGATCTCTTCATCTTATTTTAAATATCCTTGGAGCTTAATACTCTATGATTTGATTTTTTTAGCCTCATACTCCAATGATTCAACCTTTTGTGCAATTGATTATTGAAAAATGGTAACACCCTCTAATTAATTTGATAGGGGTAACTAAAAAATATCTAAGGATGATTCATGCATCAGCATGATTGTGGCCAAAGCAGTCATTATGATTACTTATTTTTGATAACCTACTTCCTTCTACTATGGTTGAGCATCAAACACTGTAGTCTTTTCTTTTTCTATGTGGGATCTTGCCTAGGCATCATGTTATGGCTATGCCTCAACTATGCATTCTTGTTCTTTTATGTCCTTCTAGGCCTAGGCTTATTTATACTTGAGGTATTTGTCTTCTTCTTATTTTTTCCTTTGGGAAACTTCATCACTACGTTGTTGAGAAAAAGTCACATCATTTTAGTCTTACATGTGTTAATTTATGGCATATATATATATATATATATATATATATTATTTTCATACCTATTATACCTCATCTTCTTTAGCTACAACCATATCTTCTGGTGCTTTTTGTGCATCCTCAATAGTTTGACTATGAATAATATCTATGTCTTCAACCTTTTTCTAGGTTTTGGATTATTTATCTTGCATTTGTGCTTATGCATGATTTTATTTCTGAGCTACTACCTATTATTGTGTCTCCTCTTTCTGATGTTTTTAATTCTCTTAGGATATATGTCATTCTATGGCCCTGACTACATCTCCCCATGTATCCTATTATTCTTCTGTGGTGGGTTATTCTAGCACCAATAGTATCTCTAAGTGGTTCTTCCTAAGTTGATATTGAGTCACTTTGTTACATAGTGTCACTAAAAACATAGGACTTTTTCTTGCCTAGGATGACCAATCTTCACATGGCTAGAGATGAAGTTGTATTAGTAGATTTATACACCAACTAATCAAAGGGATCAACCTAAAATGTGAAACTTAACACTTGTTCCCATAGAGTAGCAGACACTTGAGTCTCTAATCAATTTATCATTTATCAAAATAAGTGCTTCTAGTGGGTTCTTAACTAATGGTGTAAAAGGGTTTGGAATATTGGAATGTTTAGATGACTAGTCTTCAAAAAACACAACAATAATCTTCATGTGTTCAGCCTATAGTCCCATAGTATCTAGTATGATCGAGGAATGGTAAGGTGGTATTTCAACACATATATGTTGGCACATTCTTTCATACTTAAATTGTGTACATAAATTTCTTGAAAAAGTTTTTTTATTTTTATTTTTCATACAAGTCACCAAGCATGTCTTCCATCATGACCTCATAAACTTCTTATTCATCGGTTCCCATCTAGGGCAAGTCACAACTACTCACTATTAAATACACCATTGGATCATTGATCTAACTTTAAATACTATGTGTCTTCCATATTTGTTGAGGAGTGGATTGTCACTTGGTTAGGGCCTTCTGCTTTCCCTTATATAACTTTGATATAGAAGCCTTAGCTTGTTGTTCTTCTAGAATAGTTACATTAGGGGGTATTGTTTATAGTGGTGTGGGATACTCTCATAACTGTGTAAGGTTTTTTTTCTCTATCTCTACCTTTTCCATATCCATATTAATGAAATATAATAGAGAACCAAATGGTGAATTTTGCAACTCATGAATCTAAATTGTGATCCCCTTTACTAGTTTGGTAATAATTGCATGATGTCCCAAGTATTGTATAACATTAGGTGGGACTTGAGGATGTGGTGAAATGAGCTCTAATATTTTCTACCACCATTGATAGAACTTAGAGTGATGATCAAGGGTTCCCCTTTCCTTTATCTAGATCATATTATAGAACTATTGTGTAGGATAATATTTAGTGTTTGGATGTACTTATCCTTTTGAGGAATTACACTATGTGAAGCAAAGTAATAAATGATAAATGGATACTAGAAACTTTTGTTGGAAGTCATATGAACCTTTTCAACTTTGGTAATGATATCTTACACAAACAACTCGGGCTAATTTAATTGCTCATTATGATGAATCATCTTGTGTATAATGTCAATAACACCCTTACTAGCTTAGTTCACATAATAAGTGTTCTATTAGAACCGATGTGTTATGCATTCATCCAAAATGTGCACAAGTTAAACTAAAATGTCTTTGGTGGGTATTATATGGGATCTAGAAGTGTATGTGTCTCAAACTCCCTAAAGTAGTGGAGGTGTCTTTGATTTGTAAAGGGCAAGAGAGCCTTTACGTGAGGGCATATCAATTATTCTATCCATTATTGGTGTATTAATCATAATAATCACATCCAAATATGTGTGTGTGTGTGTGTGTGTGTGTGTTTGTGTGTGTGTGTGTGTTATCATTTTTGTACCAATAAAATAATGGTTGAACAACCTCACCCATATTGCTAAAGTTTAGGAGGTGTATTAGTCACTTGACATCTAAACTATGAAACTAGTGTGATAACATGAGAGCCAGAGGTTGAACTTCTTGTGCAAGGTTCATAAGGAAAAGCATTTTTTGAATAGCTTAGACAAACTTAAATGATTAAATATCAAGAAATTTTATTTTCTAGAGTATAATACTGATGCCTATTTATTCTTTCTATACAACAGATAGAGGTATGATAAATTGAGATCGGTCTATTTGATCACATGCCCTAGATGATTCATCTAGTAATATATAAAGTGTGGATCATCAAATATTTATACTTGGGAAAATGTATCACTTGAATTGATGCTAAGATATTTGAATTTATATAAATTTTAAATGTGAAATTGGTTCTCAATGAGTTACCTTTATAGTTTTTGTGTAGATTGATTTCTTTTTAAATGCCTTACCAAGTTATCTTTTGATCCAATGCGCAATTAATTTGCACATGAGGCATGTTGATGTGAAAGATTTTTAAATCTGGCACTAGATATTAGTGGTTTTTTATACAAGTGATGAGATACACTTTTATATTTATTTCTAGCTATACTTTAGTAGATGGCTTGTGATAGCGATCGATTACCCATTTAGAAGATACTTCATCCTTCAAACCCCATATTTGGTATTAACTATCCTTTATGACCATTAATTTTTATATTACCATTCCTAATTTATTTGTATAAATGGATAATCATTTTTTGAACAAGTCTTAAAATAATCAATTCACTAATAATGAATATATATTGTATTTCCACTTAAGGTGTTTTATTCAATCTTTCTAAATATTTCTAAACATTCACTCATATAACCATAACTCAGTTGACCCCTACATGCCATGGTTATATCATATCCATTAAAATAAAATTTTAAATCAACATTGAGGGTATTAAAAATCCCTTCAAGGTATATCCTAAAGATACCTTGAAATAAAATTCCAATCATTTACATGTTCAAGGTATCTACTAGGAGAACCCTTGAAGATACTACAATACCCTTCTAGGTATCTCCTAGAAGATACCTTAAAGGACATTGTAGTACCTTCAAGATTACCTTAAAGGTATCTCCTAGGAGATCCCTTTAAAACATTCATAAGGGTACCCTTGAATTGGTATTACAAGACCCTTCAAGGTATATCTTATGAAATACCTTGAAATAAAAGTCCAATCAAGTGCATGCTCAAGGTATCTACTAGGAGACACCTTGAAGGTACTATTATTACAAAATATTTCACCATAGATGAGGTTATTCAAGCCTACTCTAATATTTGGTAAAAATTTGAATACTCTTAGGTACGTGGGTCACCTGTAAAAGAAGTAGACCTATAGGTTTAAGGGCTAGCTCCCTAAATTTGCCTTTAAGTGCTTATCACCTACACTAACTAATTGCTTATCAAAAAAGGATATAAGTTTTCATGAAATTAAACTAGTGTAAGGGGGTGATACACCATCAATATTTCCACAATATCATAGGACTCTTTTCACTAATAAACAAGACTTACAACACTATCTTTAAAGTCTTAAGATGTTTTAACATTATTGTTTCAATATAGATGTGATATGCATGAGACAATTCAAGGTAAATGAATCATAGGTTAAATTTAATACTAAAAGGAAACTTTTAAACTTAAAGGGAGATAAACACAGTAACTATACTCTATATGACCTATTAGAATGAGAAAATCTTGCACCAAACATGAAATGATAATGAGAAGTAAGGATAGAATCTTATCACTAGACCTCACCATTAATCACTTGACATAATTAGAAAAGATGTTTGTGAACTCAAAACCAAATTTATTATATTATTCAAGGGAAAATTATAACATCAAACTAGCAAGTATTCACTATACCAAGTGTGGCATTATCAAAGAAGAACTAAAATGGTTAGTACTTATAGAATATGAGAGAAAAGAGAGGAGAATGAATTCCAAGAGTCACAATAATAGGTGTCAAGCTGAGATAAAAAGTTGAATATAAAGAGGAATGAAGTATTATCTGTAACATGCAAGGACTCTTTGGATAAATATACCTTCAAAGCATGAAACTCTTCAATTTTTGAAAAGGACTCTTCAAATGCTTGTTTAAAAAATGACTTCATCATTTGGCCTTTCTTGAATGATACACAATATACTAGGAATAAATGACATCATTTCACTATGAATGTGGGGTTATAAATAGGCTCAAAAATTCATTTTATATGTCCCTAATCATTAGTATCCTTCTATAGAAGTGTTCTCACTATCTATAGTTATAATCGTCCTTCTTTAGACCTGTCTTCACATTTAGCACTAATATGCTCATCATTTGTTCAATAAAATC
>JARHVA010008389.1:295000-487500 GCA_037957365.1 Torreya grandis
TGTTATATCATTATTTTGGATGATATAATCAGGTCTAGTACCCATACTTTATTTCCAACTACAAGTGTCATCACCCTTTCTTGACTAGGTAAAAATGGTTGATAATGTATTGTGTTATTTGATGAAGAGGGAGACCTACTTGTAGGTGTGTATTATAACATTAGACCTCATTACATGTTATTATTCTCCCATTAAAGTCATCAAGGTCATTTAAAACTCACCTTATGACTCACTTCATGCTTAAGACTTGTGACAATAATAGATTTCCATGTGTTAGTACACTGTCACACTATATTTGATTATAGGTGGAAGTTTTGGAAAAAAAGGAATACTATAGATGCATTTCAACCTTTGAAACCTATGACACACCTCATATGATCTCCTTGGAGTCTTAGAACCAAATCCCATTATCAAGTGTTTGTGTATTTAGGCCTATAATCACCAAGGTTCCTCTTATGAGACTATAGGTGCCTAAAATTAGATTGTAGGTTACCTTTTTGGGAGCAAGGCACATTTGTAGATGATGATATAGGTTAATACCTTATAATTCAACCCATATTTAGGTTCCTTAAATCAATAGTGTACCTATCACCTTAATAGGATCACTTTCCATAAGTTTATTCTCTTGTTAGGACACCTTTAACTATAAGACCATTTGGAGCTTAACTATACTATAGAGAACACTGACCATATGTAGTGAAAGAATGTATGAATTGGGAGCCATCTAGAATAAACTAGTGGAACCAAACATCAAATTTATTTGGTCAAGGCATCTATCCTATGATAGGGATTCATGATGGACGTATTCAACTTATTCTATAATTTATAACATCCCATTGTATGACAACACCAAAAGTGGACAAGGCTCCATTTCAGTGTTTTTAAGGTAATAGATCCCTAAACTCACTTTCTCATCTTGAATATGACTCTTTAAGCCTATCTACCTTTCTATAGCTTCACCATTGGTTGTTATGACCTATTCAAAATTATCAAACTTTTTTGAAGGTCTCAAAACATGTTCAAGTTCTCTAAACAACATATTCATGCCTCTATGAGAGCCACCTATAGGTGCACATATAGGTCATAGGGTAGTGAGGATGAGATATGGACATTATACATAGTGTATGGTCTTATAACCCATCCTAGACCTTATATAAATACTCAACTTTATCCTTTCAACCTTGAATGACTTAAAAACATTTCCAACATCCTCATTTCAACATTTTCAGTCTCCTATAGGTCAACATCAATGGTGTAAGATAGTGTACATAGCTTGAACTAGTTATCACAATCAAACATATGATATTTGAATAGGTCAACTTGATTGATCATGTTCCAAAAGTGTTTTCAACATATTGAGATTATTAATATTATCTCCATGACTATGCTCATGACATTCACACTTTACTCACCATAAGTGTAAGTGAATATATATAGAGAATTGACTATGTTGGTCCTTCTTAAATGAAACTCCATGGATGCTAGCCATTAAGACTTATTTTTTTAAGGAAAGGTGATTAAAATGACATATACAACATATCACATTCATTTAAAACCACTACAAGGAAGGAAGCCCATTTAGTTGATGATCATGTTTGTAACTTGGAAATGGAGATATAAAAATACAACTTGAGATGTTTGGCTTATCAAATCACCTCCAATCATGAAACCAATGATGTAAAACATGAGAGAAAGATGTCCATATCCTTTTTAAACAATTACATCAAGTTTTTTGTATAGACCAACTCAAATAAAAATAAAAACTACAAGGTTTGGGGATTAATATGCATAAAATAATAGTTAACTTCTTAATAATGGTTCATAAAACATGGGAAACCAATATTTGAACTCCTACCAAGAGCATTTAATCCAAAACCTCTCCTACTTGCTGAACTAAACTAAAACATGTTGACAATTTTGCATGCCAAGAAGAGTGATGAAGAAGTGAAATGGTTTTTAGTCCTTTTTGAGACTTCCAAATAAAATCCAACATTGAAATGAGTTCAATGAGTTTTAATAGCCACTATAGAAGCTTACCACATGTGCCACACTTATTTAGAAGCTATACAACTACTCAAATCTTTGCTTTTTCAACTATTTTATTGATTTTAGTTAGGAACCTACAAGTTTTTCAATTATAAATAATAATAATGATAATATTATAACATATTGGACATTCAATAATAATTAGGAACATTTTTATAATAATTTAAACTATACAACTTCCATTAATGACCCAAATATGATCCATAAGTGGCATAAAATGACTTAGGACTAAATTTGAGTATGAACAAGATTAATAACTCATTAAATAACATCAAATAGGACCATGACACTCCCTATTACATCTTAATATACCTCTATAATAGTTTTTAACTATAGGGGGTTGACTTACTTTGACTTGTGGCCAAAATAGTCAATAGGTACTATAAGGCCCTTCAAGGTATCTCTTAAGAGATACCTTGAAATAAAATTCCAATAATCTGCATGTTCAAGGTATCTAGTAAGAAAACCTATTTATGTGGGTTTTATGCACACTCCAAAATTTAATGAGGTAACCTCTAATGTTTTAGGATCTTAATGGAGATAAGATCCACTTTAGGGAATGAGATGTCCTCTTAGAGTTGTTGTTGCCCAACATAATTTAAGAGATTACTAATTGGATAAATAAGGTGTATAAGATAGCTACAACTTACACCTAGATGACTATACTAGAAATAAAAAATTCCTACACACCTCAAAATGTTAACACAATTTTAACCAATTTCTTTAATCAATGAAAATTGCTAATTTTTAATATAGTTCACACATATAGAATTAGTGTATATCAACTACAGTAATTAGAATTATCTATAGCTTATGAAAAATTCAGATTATTGAGTTAACACATCCAAGAAAATAAAACCTCAATATCACATAGATGGGAGGAAAGAACATTGGCATTGTTGCAATGGCATCAAATTGATATATTCCTATATTTATAAAAACTATTCCAAGACTTTGGAATGAGGGTTATACATGTGCAAATAGACTTGGGAAGGGGTCACCTCATCCTCCAAGTTCATGCAAAGTCATAGTTACATTGAAATTATAACCTCAATTATAATTTTAATCTCTAAACTCCATGTATGAATGTGTATAATTCACTATCACTATGTCTAAACATAAGTTAATTTGTACAAAACAATGAAACATATGCATGCTCATAAATAGTCAACACAACTTAGACATTTCAATGCTAAATACAAGTAAACAAGAATACAACATTTAGTTCTTTTTACATATATGTGTATGAAATTAGCCATCAAATCAAGGTTAGATGGATGTGGCCATGGTTCTATTGACTTATTTAACTAAAATCTTGTTTCATTTCTAAGAAGAAAGATGTAAAACTTGAAGGAAGGGTGAATTTAGTATACCCTAATATATTTTGTACACATTAATCTAAATGATTGTGGAGACTCATCTTTATTTGGGGAGGAATGACCTATAGATAAGAAATCACTAAAGGAATGGCTAATTAGTTGGGTAGTAGGGTGGATTTACTATTATGATTTCCATCCAAGAAGCACAAGCTTCCTTGGAGATTACTAATCCACACTTTCAAACAATCAAGTTATGAAAATGAAAGATAAATTGGTTGCATAAATAATAGAGGATAATTAAATCAAATACAATAAGTGCTTGAGAAGAAGTAAATTATTTTGACTAATTATAGAAATAAATGATTAAATATCAATGCTAAATAAATCAAACATGGTTAAGAAGATTGAGTGATTTTATATGATAAGATAGAAACTTATAAAATAGGGTTTGGTTAAGGTTTGATATATCAAATAAACTTGTTTAAAAATGATAGATAAAGACCATTAGTAGTTGGGGTCAAACCATCAATGGTTGTAAGACCACCAATGGTTAAGTACCATTGATGGTTAGGGTCAAACCATCAGTAGTTAAGGTTAGAAAATTAGTGGTTACTATTAGATTTGGCTTGGGTAAAATAAATATTTTTGGGAAGATTGATAAAGGGGTTTTAGAAGGTAAATTTGGTTTAGATAGTGGTCATGAGGTAGAGGGTAGTGTTTAGAGGTGTCTATTTTAGGTAGAGGATGTGAAGATGATTGAAAGAGGCTGTTGGTGGTCTTGGGGAAGAGAAGAAGTGTCTATAATTATAGAGCTCAAACATAAGGAATGAAACAAAGAAATAATTATTGAACCCTACTAAATAATAGATAGTTATCTTTATTGTTTCTAGTCTGAATAATGTTGAGGATGGTTGAAAATCTTATTTGTAGATTTTGAAGTAATTTTGGTAGAATGGCAATACCTTCACTATTGACTGATGAGTTGTAGTAACACTTGATCTCTATCCTCATTGCTAGAAGTAAGAATAATACTTGCATAAGAATCTTCTATCTCTCTACATAATAAGTTTTTATGATGATCCTTTTCACCTCTTCTTCCTCTCTTAATATAGAGGGAAGAGAGTGGTGAAATAATAAATTCAACTAGTTGTTTAAAAAGTTGTTCTAATTTTAAATAAACATGCATTGATCATACAAAATGGTAGATCAAACAACAATTAATAAAAAATAAATCTAGAGTTTGATCTATAATTAACCCTTGAGGTGGTTAGGGGAAAACCATCAGATGTCAAGGTTAATCATTGGTGGTTAAGGTTAAACTATCAACGATTAGGGTCATAATCACAAATGGCTAAAGTTATCCTTTTGTAGTAATGACTGGTGGGATAAATGGTTAGGAAATGGTCCCAAGGGGGTCCAAGGGTGGTCTAAGGGTTAATAAGTCATCTAGAACTATAGTGCACAATTTTATAGTGTTTACATTTTAACCCTTTTCATTATGTAGTTTTTATTAACAAGTTAAAAAAAATAAAATAAAAGGTGGGTCAAAGGTCAGATGCCTTGAGTATGGAAGGAGGTGTTCCCCCTCAAACTAGGAATTGATAAGGTAAAATATAGTCAATTATAGGTTTGACAAGTGGTTAAGTGGGTGATAAAGTTGGTAATATATTGTGCATTTAATCATAGACATGTGATTGAGTGTGATATCACATATCATGCATATAATAGGTTACCATAGGTGAGGTAGGTGTAAAACATGGTAGGTAATAAAAGGACAAGTGACAAGTGGAACAAGTGATTGCATTTAGGTTTGGTAGTTATGGTTTCACTCATAAACATAAGTATCTTAGGCAAGGTCAATGTGTTAATAGGTATCCAAGGTAGGAAGTGATTTTAGGAAGGCACAAAAGTGGTTAGTATGAAAAAGTAGTACAAGTTCAAGTTGTTTAGCATGGCATGGTAGTCGGTGTGGTCAAAATAACCAAGGCAAAGTCATCATAAAATATGTGAGAATTGGGCTAAAAATACCATTTTTAGGGTTGATATGGTTTGTTCATTGATGGAGAAGGGTAGTTTTGAATAGGTGTGGTTAATGTAAATGTTGTTATGTTAAAAAGTTGGTGAAAGGTGTAATTATGATGTAAAAAGTTAGATTGTATCAATCATCAATGATCCATGTCAACTATCAATGATTACATATGATAGTCTATGGTCAGATGCTAACCCTAAAATGGTGATGGTTAACAGTTAAAAAAGGATTTTTATTCTTAATTTAAAAATTAACCTGTATGTGGTGATTCTTGAGATTTTGTGATTAGTTGAGTGAGAGATTGACTTGCATGTTTGACTAGAAGTTGAGTTTTAAGTTAGAGGTTTGACAAAAGTGGTCCATAGTAGAAGAGATATAATAAAGATGTAGATATGTTAAGGGAGAGTGTGGGGCCAAGTGGTGGTGGTTGTGAGAGTCCCACCTTGATGACAGTCACTAGAAGGAGGTTAGTGGTGTAATTAAATTTGTGGTTTGTATAGTTTTTAGTGGGTGCATTGGGGTAGGTAGATTAAAAATAAGGGGTCTATGAGATTTAGGTATAAAATTGGGTATGGTGTGGGTAGTGATTGGGTGGTAACTAGTGTAGGTGATAGTTATTATAAGTTAAGGTTAAATTTTTGAGATTTGGTGGATGTTTTGGGTATTTTAGGGAAGCACTAAGACTTGGTATGTCATTGACACTAACCATAAAGTGACTATAGAAAGTCATTATTGACCATCATCAGTCAATAAGTGACCATTGATGGTTGATAGGTGACCATCTAAATGGATAATGTGGAGACCACTAGTGGTTTACCACCAAACTATAAGTGGTTGAGTGGTAACTGATGAGGGTTTCAAAAGGAACCATCAATGGTTGATACTTGATTAGTGGTGGTTTTAGATAAGTTGAAATTTTATGGCAAGGATGGATGAAGGGTAAGGATGGGTGAAGTGTAGATTAGGTAAGGTGGTATATATATGAGGTGAAGGGTAAGGGTAGGTATAAGGAAGTATGTCTAACAAGTAAAGTATAATAAGGAATACATTTAACCTTGCAAGTAAGGGAGTAATTATAGGTGTGAGATCAAGTGTCACAACTTTTGGATGAGGTATATTGAGTGATGACAGATCAAATGTGTGATCACTTGATAGTAGTAGGCTTGATAGGTATTTGATATTATCAGTGTGTTCTTAGAGATGTAGATTTATTGGTGGCCCTCATCAAGAGATGGAAACCAACCACTAACACATTTTTTCTATTGATTGAAGAGATGATGATCCTACCAAAGGACATCCATTAGATCATGAGGCTACTTATATAAGGTGAGATGATAAAGCACATCAGTAGTGTGGAATGAGATGAGATCATGGACTTACTAAATAACAAGGACTTGGTGTACGTGAGGTGGCATCTAGGAGGACTCTATTATGCACCCATATATCACATGGATAAGGTAGTGAGATGGGTCATCATCATGATGATGGTTGCCAAAAATTTGTATGCATTGCCAAACTTGAGCAATGGTATATTCCCTTTAGTATTACTATGAGTTCTTGTAGGCATGATTATGGATCATAAAGTTTATTATTGGCTACATATCCTACTAGTACAGATATACCAAGAGATTTGTAGTTAAAGATTGCACATGTAGTATGGCATCAACATTAGGTTCATGCTATACTATTTGGGCATATGAGCATATTAAGGTGCTTTGACCAGGGGGTTTCCATGGCATGGATTTATTTAGATGGATTATAGAGTTGGCTTGATGTGTTGGAGACATGATTATAGACTAGGGAGAGGGGCACAATACCTAGAATGGTATTGAGACAAGCTAGATACACTGGTCAAGGGTGATGTCATCTAAAAGATGTATGCCATATTTCCTACATGGGTAGGTCTTTTGAGCTAGAAACTATCATTGCATAACTATAGGTGGATTGAGGGTAGATGAGACCCTATGGTAGAGTTGATTCCTTTTGAAAAAGTGAGGAGGTAGTTTGGGCTAGTGTAGGATATGCTAGGTACTTTCCCATAGTACAAAAGGGAAGATGTGGATTTTTCACTACATGAGCCATAAATGAAAGAGTTTGATTTTGATCAAGAGGAGATACTAGTGAGATAAGTGATTAATGATGTAGAGCTCACATAGGAGTACCTTGTGTGGTTTTAGGCACATTATGACATGACAATGTTTGGAGGAGATGATGTATAGGTTAGGTAGTAAATTATAGATGTGGATATGGAGGAGGGGGTGGGGAGTAGATAGAGGTGGATGCCACAGACAAGTAGGTACTAATTAGAGAGAAGGATCAGGCTAGGGTATCACTATCTATACCACAAGGAGCTATAGTAGTAGTGACATAAGAGAGAGACATGACACAAGGCTAGGTGGCCACTCTTACTAGGGAGAGAGATCAAGCTACAACTTAGCTAGTCATAGTTATATAGGAGAGAGAAGCTCTCAAATATGTAAGAGAGTGAGTATCAGCACCTATAACAACATGAAGGACTATCTCTATGGTGAGATATGTAGTGACAGTTGAGGATCTATGGTATTATGAGGTGTTAGTTTTTACACATCTTCTAGATGAGGCCATATGGGGTGAGTACAAAGTAGGGATCACTAGAGGGGATAACAATGCGACACCAGGTTAGTGGGCTACATTTGTAGGTGGATAGGAAAGTTTAGGTGGTGGGTAAACTCTAGGAGGTATTGGTGATTTAGGGTTATAGACTCATATGAGACCTTATATTATTGATGTACTATATGTTTTTGATATCGGCTTATGAGCCAATGTAGCATGATGTATATGTTTTTAAGAGATGTACACATTACTATGTATATGATGATTATTTTGATTATGAGTTCATGAGATATAGATGTGATTATGGTTTATGTATTTTTTATATGGTTGTAAATGTTGTTTATTGATATAATCATGGTGATGCTTACGATTATCGTGATATTATTTATGTTTATGCACCTAGTTAGGTATGTGATGATGTGGCTATTTAGTTGATGCTCATGATCATGTTTGATATTGGATGGATGTTGTTATGTTCATGATGTGATGATGTTTATGATGTTGATATGGATATTTAATGTATGCTCATGATGGTGTTGATATGGATATATGTTGTTTATGTTTATGATATGATGATGATTGTGATGTGATGTTTTGTTTGGACATGGTTATGATGCTTTTAATATTTGTTATGGTTATAGGTGATGATGTTTATGATGTTTATTATGGTGTATGTATTACATTTATGGATCTATATTTGGTGTTATGATCATGATGATGGCTATGGTTATTGATGATTATATTCAAGATATTATGATGATGTGTGTTATGACTATGGCTATTTTTTTAAATTAATGAGTATATGATTCCTTATCTAGATTAGACATATGGTGGATAACATATGTGAATGACTCATTCATTTTTTATGTATGATTAAATGGTTATAGATTATGATACATGGTTTATGATTTAGTTGATGTGATTGGTTTTTAAATGATGTCAAATGTATAGGATGGTTACTTCATTAAAATGTTCTTATGATTAAAAACACTTAAAAAATAAGGTAATAAGGAAATGACATAATTGGTATTAAAATGTTTCTAATGGATTGCATTAGATAAAGGTGAATAAATCTTTAAAACACATAGAGTAAGTTAGATAACAAAACTAAATTGAGAAAATATGAGAAATAAAATCAAAAGACAAGCATCTGAATGAAAGCATCAAAAAATAGGTATGAGAGAATAATAAGAGGGAATGATGCTTCTTATTTAGAAAGGACAAAAAAAAACCAAAGTTAGATCATCTTATGAACATAAGCCCTTTGATTGCTTCACATTAACATTCGTTAGTTGATTAAAAATTTTCTTGATCACATAATGTCAAGTAAGCTAAAAAATCCTTTGTTGGTAGATGGATGATAATGGAACCTTATTATGAGACTAGCATGCATCTTCTATAGGTTACCAAAGAGATAGTATAAAAAATCCATGTCATATAAGGTGTAGATTGATCAACATGGGAAGTTTACATATGAGAGTTGATTATGGCTTCCAAAATTATCTATGTTGTTTTTGATTTTGATATTAGGTATTTTTATATTCTGCTATTGCTTAGAGGGATTGGGGAATCTAATTAATGCAGGAAGCTTCCAAGAAATTTCTATCCTTTCATAAATGCTTTACTTATCCATCCTTCAAGGGATTGGTCTAAGTATGTGAGATTTATTTAAGGGTTTTGATAGTTATCCTTTAAGGGAGTAGTCTACCTTACATTTGAGTAATTTTGATTGGTTATTGTAGTTGTCCTTCAAGGGAGCAGTCTATAAATTCTTGGAATGACCCATACAATATATGAGTTTTTGCTTTTTTATGATGTTTTTGGTTGATTTTACTTTTGTTGTTGACATGGATTTGCTTATTTAGGCTCAAAAAGTTCACCTTCATGAAGGCAAGACTAAAATACAAGAAGGTTGATTATGGGTAAAGGAGGTTTACGTGATAATTACTATGGGAACACATCCTAAGAAGGGGAAAAATGTATAATGAGAACCATGCTATGGGTAAATACATGGTACCCATGTTCAATATTAGGCAAAGGTTATAATAGATAATCACATGATTCAACTTGAATTAGTTGTCCTTAAAATAAGTAGATGAATGTGGTTGAAAATAAGGGATGAGATTAAGTTAGACAAAAGGTGAGGTTGATCTTGTTTAAAAAAATAAATCATCTAGATGAGGAGAATTTAGTGGCACAGGTTTTGGATCCCTTAAAGAAAGGGCAATCAGTAAACTCTTGATCCATACTTGTACATTGTGATATAAGGTCGAAGGAAATTAAAAGAAAACTTTCCCCACATTCTTTTCTCCATATTTGTGACATGTTGATTTTCCTCTAAGATGAGATCTCTAATATTAAATTCATGCACTTTGAGGTGCTTATCATAAGCATGTTTTATTTTCTCTTGATAGACACAAAGATAACTAAGCATAGCTAAATGACATTCGTCAAGTATCTCAAGTTGGGCTAAACATTCTTGATGATAATCACCCTCAGAGATGAGATCTTGAAAGGATATGTGAAGAGAGTGTATTTATACCTTGAGAGGCAAGACAACCTATACTCCAAACACAAGAGAGAAAGAGGTAGAACCCGTAGGGGTTCAAATTCTAGTACGTTATGACCATAAGGTGAAGGGGATGTGTAAATGCCAATCTCAACCAAATGCATTAACCATTTTAGTTATCATGCCATTGAGAGTTTTATTAGAAATTTTAGCCTATCTATTAAATTTTAGGAGATAAGGTGATAAAAAACTTAAATTGATACCAAATACATCATAAAGGCCTTAGACTTGTTTGTTCTTAAAATATTTACAATTTTAGTCATTATTTTATGTGGAATACCAAAATGATAAACAATGTGATGGTTGATAAAATTGATAATCTTGTCCTCCTTGGTTGAGATGAGATGAATAACCTCTACCCATTTAGTGAAATATTTTGATGTAGTGATGATATAGTGATGTCACTATGAAGAATGGGGGTTAATAAGATCCAGACCTCATTACAAGAAGGGGAAAAAATATTCGAATGCTTGGAGACTATGGATAAGTATATGATGTAAGTTAGAATGTTGTTGAAATTTAACAAACTTCTTCACATAATCAAAAAAATCTTGGTCAAGGGTGGGCCAAAAATATCCAAGGTGAAGGATAAGTTTAGTGATGCATAGGCCACTAAAGTGTCCCCCATATATCCCGTCCCACATTTCGATGATAGCATGAGTGATTTTATGGGTATGTAAGAAGAAAAAAAGAAGGCCATCAAAGTTGAACTTGTAAAGGATTCCCCCTAATATGGTGTAATGATAGGTACCTTGAATGAACACTCTTCGATCATTCCTAAAAGACTAGAAGGGATGATGTCAAGATTAAAATAATCAAAGATCTACTTATACCAAAGGTTAGGCTGGGTCTTCTTCACATTAAAGATGGATGGAAAGTCTGATTTAATATAAGAAAGCTTGATAAAATAATGGATAATGATAGATAGCTTAGAGCTAGAAGGTGCAGATATGATCTAAGAAGTGAGAGAAACCATCGTATTGGTAAACTTGTTCATAGATTATAGAATGGATTGGATGAGATAATGCTCAAATTACACTAAGAGTACATCAACTAGTTTTTTTTACTATAATAAGATATCATTATTACTTGGTAAGAGCTATTGATTTGATTGACCATGAGTTGTGAGTCACTAAAGATGCTAGTTGTTTTGAATCCTAAGGCAAATGTAGTTTGGAGACCTATCACTACGGATTCATACTTAGTCATGTTATTAGTACAATCAAAGTCAAATTTAAAGGATAAAATAAGAGGTTCAACATTAAGGAGAATAAGGATAATACCATATCCCCCATCACATTGACATTTTGACCCATTGAAGAACATGGTCATTTGATTGGTGAAGTATTTTTGAGAAAAGGTGACAATGGATTCATCGGGGAACTCAAGGGAAGATGGTTGGTTAATTGCTAAGGGTGATTTAGTTAATTGCTTGATGATGAATTTCACTTTTATTAACTTATAGAGGGGTAATTCAAGGTCAAACTTAGCTAAGAGCATGTACCACTTAGCCATACTCTAGTTTTTGTATGGCTTAGAGTGCATATACTTGAGTGGTTTAGTGTTGGTTATGACATAGGTCTTGTGGTTGATAAGGTAATGACAAATTTTGGTGGCCACAAATACCAAGGCAAGGTAAATGTTTTCAGTATGGGTGTATTGATTCTTATATTCTATAAGCATATAACTTATGTAGTAGTAAACTTGCTCTTTGTGTTGCTCATTCAGATGGGCTAGCATTGCCCCTAAGGAGTGGTCGATGGTGGAAATATAAAGGTAAAAAGGTTGATATTCCTTGGGAGGAATGAGTATGGGTGGAGACAAAAGGTACTCTTTAAGTAAATCAAAGGCATTTTGATAGTTGTTGTTATACTTAAAATATACATTCTTTTTTAGAAGGTGGTGGAAAGGTTGGCATCAATTAGAGAGATGAGAGATAAACTAATGAATGGATTATAGCATCCCCTATAAGATATGGATTTGATTGAGGTGGGTGGGAGGAGGTATGTTGAGGATTGATTTGATTTTAGTGGGATCAACTTTAATTCCTTGAAGGGAGATGATAAAACAAAGGAGATTTTCTGACAAGACCATAAAATACACTTCCTAGAGTTAAGGCTGACATGGTAATGGATGAGGCATTCAAAGATAATCTTAATAATGTCTAAGTGATCTTTATGACATTTGGATTTTCCAAGAAGGTGATCAACATAGTCTTCTATGATTTTGTGAATAAATTCATAAAATATGCAGGTCATAGCGTGTTGGTAGGTTACACCAACATTATTCAAACCAAAAAGCATGACCCTATAGCAAAAAGTTCCTGAGGGGGTGATAAAGAAGGTTTTATGTTGATATTTAGGGGAAATTAAGATCTGATTAAAACCTGAGAACCTATCTATAAGAGATAACATCTCATGGTCAGTTACAAGATCAACAAGCTAGTCAATATTTGGTAAATTAAAGTCATCCTTTGGGAAAGAAAGGTTAAGGTCATGAAAGTTTAACATAAATGTGAAGTCCCCCTATGGATTTAGTGATAGGGATGACATTTGAGACCCATTGGGGATAATTAATGGGTTGAATGATATTTATGGATATGAGGTATTGAAGTTACTCTTTGATGAAAAGGGCTATATGAGGGTGTATCCTACAATTTTTTTGCCTAATTGGCCTAGCATCATGGTTGGTGACTATATTATGGGTGAAAATGGAAGGTTCTATTCCTAGCATGTTGTTGTAAGACCAAGAAAATGCTATGTTATGGTTTCACAGGAAGGAGGGGAAATCTTGAAGCTCTTTAGAATTTAGTGATTGGCCAATTTTGATAATGTGTAGGTTATTCATAGTAACCAAGTTGATAACCATAGTGGAATCATTCAACATAGTTGAAGTCTCAAGAGGAAGGGACTTATAGATAGAGAAATTTTATACACCAATATAGGGAAGAATGGAATCATCATCTAGACGTCGAATGGTATTAATAGTAGGAGAGTCATTTCCTTCCATCTCAAGATTAGTCATAGGAATTGTTATGGTCTCCTCATCCCTTTGTCAAGTTAGGCATCCAAGGTAGATCATGTTGATGAAAAAATTCTAGGGGGATGATGTTGAAATTGTCATATGTTAATGGTGGAATGGATGATGAGGATGGGAATTCCTTGTTAATGATGGTAATGGGATGTGAGTCTATTGGCTCTTTTGGTGGAGTGAAATCAAGACCAAATATTTCATGAGGATTTTTAGTCTTAAATGGAGGTAACTCATATGTTACATGCTTATAACATCTTATAATAAATCCCTTCCAAGCATACTTATGGAATTATGTCTTGGTGAACTCTAATTTATCCATGTAGGAAAAATAAAGATGAATGACTGAGGAGAAGAGAAAATTGAGGAAGTGGTAAGTGGTTGAGAAAATCCCTCATAGATAATATTTGTTTGGAGATTGGGACACAAAAAATAAATATTGGATATAGTATTGAGTTCATAACTAGGGTTCTGGTCAAGGTTTCCATACTCTTAGGGAGTGGGAAAGGCATCTAAGGATAAGAGCTAATATTCCCCAAGTGAGAGGCATTGTAATGTGGATTCTAAGGGGTCCCCTATGGGGATTTGGGTATAAGGAATAGATGATCTATTTAAAGCTTGTTAGTAGAAGAAGTGGAATTATCATCGGTTGATGAAGACTTGGTGGTGGGAAGGAGGATAGCATCATTCAGGTAGTATATCATGTTGCATGATGTGAAAGAGCTTGGGTTGGATTATATAGTAACTAGTGGAAATGTGACTATCATTAATGTCAAAAGGGACATTATGATCATTTCATTGTACTAAAGAATATATATGGTGATTATAAGATATGCAAAGGATCCTATTAGAGGTCAAAGATGATTGGAATGATTATATGCTTGAATGGAATCCATCTATTTCTTCATATTGTTCATCTAGACATTTTGGGTCTATGATAAAAAAGATGATAATGAATTTTGTTGGCATCACCATTACCACATGTGAATGAGTATGGGGGAGATAGTCACATGGTTATGATCACATTAGTCCCTAGTTGTTATATTCCATATTTGAAGACTTGCAATGAAGCATAGTTAAAGTTATGGGGATTCAAAATTAGCTACTAAGACATAATTTACAAAGTTTCTATAATTAGCCAAATTTGTAAAAGGAATAAATATATCCAAGTAAGCATATTGATGAGGATAACACTTTCACACATGGAGGTGTTAATATAAAATTATCACATGGGTCTATTCATTTTTTTATCTAGTTTATATGTGCTAAATCTTAGGTCACATGACATAGTGTGACAAAAGATATGCTTGAACAAAGTAGTGATCCAATGCATTTTGATAGTGTTTTTCAACACTTAGTCAAATTTACAATTTTAAATAAAAATATAGAAGGCATTTTTATGATGTCACATCTCACATGTATGAAGGATTTAGGATAAATTGCATATATAGATGGAATCCCCTATGTGAGAGGATCGTATGCGCTAATTTATAGGTCATGAGACTAAGCATGACAAGAGTTATGTGAGGATAAAATTGGCCTTCTAGAAATAATTGAGATGGTCTCCATACTTAGAAAAAATATGTATAAGGTCATCCAAATTTGTCATGTTTTTACAAATATAACTTATAGACATGTACAAAAGAAATAGATGGTAGATTTCTTATGGTTTTTTCATGAACATCTTGTATATATGGACTACTAGTTAAATTGAGAAGGAATGAGCTTAGAATTGAATTATCTTTTCTCTCAAAGTGGATAGGGTTTCTTAGTAAAAACCTAAAGGTTTAATTCATGGTGTCAATAAGAAATTTTGCTGACTTAGTATAGCTAAGAACTAGTAGCTTAAGTTATAACTTAAACCTTTATCATCATTGTGAAACCAACCACTCGATCTAGTAGTTACCAGCTCGAGCAATGTTCAAAGGACTTAATATTTCCTAAGTCTTAGAATTTATATGATGTTTAAACTTGATCAACTCCCCGAGATTCATCATACATAGATGATCCAATGGAGTGTGCTAAAGTCAAAGTGTCAAAGGTCCCTCTGAGTGAACGTGTAATTGATAAGTGTCACATTCATGGAGCTTGTCAAATAAGGACCTAATGAGCGTAATCTTGTCAGATATAAAGATTAATATTATTATAATATTTTATGGTTCATGGGTTATCATGAAAAGGAGATCCAATGGAGTGAATGGACTCAAATGTTATAAAGAGCTCGATGTTTAATGATCAAGTCAAGTTAAAGTTTGTGCATCTTCAAAGATCAAATGATACATGGGATTTAGGATATAGAGATCAAATGGATGCATTTTATAGTTTATCTATTTGAATAAAGACCATTGGATCATGGTACTAAATGTAAGAACATAGATCAACATTTAATTTCATGTCCAAAAAAATGGTTAGTTATACGAGCATGCAGGAAGTTGTGAATAATATCTATATCTCAACATACACAAAAATATTAATCGATTCAACCAATAAAATATACATTAAAGAGCCTATGCATCAAAACTTGAGTCTAATAGATAATATAGATAGTTAAGAGGCCTAAAATTATGGTGTGATGAATGGAATATGTTGCAAGGTATTAGGGTTTAACCACCTCTTATGGATTCATTAGATCTAACCATTATATAGGGCATTATTAGGTCAATCCTTTGGTACAATGACAATCAGTGAGCCAATATCATTGAGACATTGGAACTTATAGTTTAATTCATAATAAACTAAAGTCTAACATTGGCATGATGTGTTATAATCTGAGTGTGAACATAGAGATAAGAAGCAAACCCTAGATCATTTGTTATATATATAAATATATAAATATATATATATATATGATATATAGGATAAAGAAAATGTTATTGTACAATCATATTAGTTATTGAGCCAAATTGAATATAGAGCAGAGTGGTTGGTAAAGGAAATGAAGTGTGTCAAATAGAAGATCATATAGACATATGACTAGAGGTAATATAAAGGAGAATAGGGGAAGAAAGGCACAAAGAAAATGCATAGAAGATGATCAATTAAAGATTAGACTTGTAACATAGAATAAGGACATAGATTCATATATGACTCTATTTTATAAACTAGAGTTATATCTCCATAGAAAAATCTGATAGATTGGTGCAATAAGATAAGCTAAGTTAGTGCTTAGATTAGGGAGTGTGTGCTTCCTTAGATTTGGTTCTCTTAAATCATGGGATTGGTCTCTCCTTAGGATTGGTGTCCTTAAACATTATAACTAGTGAGGATTTAAACTATAAGGCTAGATTAGAATAGTTTCTTTTAGTAACTATTATCATCATGGTTTTTCCCTTTGGGTTTTATAAGTATAAATATTGTGTCATGTGCATTTTTGATTTTATGTGATCCCTAAATTTATATTTTAATCTGCATATGATTTTGAATTAGATTTAAAAGGATTGAAATATCAGTCTTAATTGATATACTAATTCACCCCCTCTCTCAGTATCTATTTGTGTTCTAATAATGGGTATCAGAGCCTAGGGTTCCTTAAAAGATGCTTAATCAGCTCATGTAGATCTTGGAATAGTGATGATAATGGGTAGTTAAGAAGGATCTTCATCAAATAAAACACCTCTCTTTGATGGATCTAACTATGCATTTTGGAGCATCAAAATGGAAGCATATCTATCTTCATTAGGGTTTGATGTATGGATGTTTATGCTAAATAGATATATATCCCTTACTAAAACTCCTACTAATTAGGTTGGTAAGAAGGAATATGAGATAAATTCTTATTTAAATCATGTTATTATTTATGGACTACCAAACTTAGAGTTTCTCAAAGTGATACAGTGTCAAAATGCTCAAGATGTTTGGAATAAACTAAAGAGCATTAGTGAAGGAGATGACAAAGTAAAGTAGTCCAAGATAAAAAAATTAAAAAGGAAAGCTTGAGAGTATTTAGATTAATGAAGAGGAAAAGATTGTAGACTACCTTCTCATGATAGATGCAATAGTTAATTCAATCAGAGGCCTTGGAGAAGAAAAGAAAGATTCAATCATTATCAAAAAGGTTTTAAGATCTTTGCCATCAAGATGTGATTCTAAAATATCTATAATAAAAGTAAGAGATATAAATAAACTCATTATTGATGAGTTATATGGGACATTCATAGCCTATGAGATGAGATTGGAAAATATAGACACCTTCAAGAGAGAAATGGCATTCAAAGCAGTCAAGAAAAAAAAGGAAGAAACATAAACATTTGAATCTGAGGAGACTAATGAAGAAGAAGCTAACTTTATCAAAATACTAAAGAGAGGATCTAGAAAGTATAGTGTTAATTTATCCTTTAAATTATTTAACTATGGTAAAGTAGGAAATTTTTATACTAAATTCCCTCATAATAAAAATGATAACTCTGAGTAAGTAGAGAGTAGAAAAAAGTTAAAACCCTACTATCCCAAGAAGAAAAACTTCTTCAAAAACAAGAAAGGTTTGTACACAAAATAAGATAGTGATTCAATGGAAGATAGTGATAGTTCAAATGATGATCATGATTATGCTTTTGAGGCTAAGGGAAATGAATCCATGTTCATGATAGTAGGGTCAACTTTTGTAAATTTAGATCAAGATGATGTTGAAAACTTAGATGAAGAAGAAGAAGGAGAAGTGGATCTAGAATGTGATCTCATATGTAATCAAGATGAGATTGAAAAGATGATAAAAGATAACTCAAAACAAAAGAAGCTTAGATAAAAATAAACTGATAAAATGTCAAAATCTTGAGAAATCTGATCAGATGATAATTATCCTAAAGACACAAGTTGAAGAGGCTAAAATAATAGTATCCAAAATAGAACAATAATCTAAATATGATGAATGTGTGAAGCTTGAGGTAGAAATAGTGGATTTGAGGAAAAAACTTGAAAAATCCAAAGGTCAACTAAATAAAAGTCTTAAGTTAATAAGAGGATCAATTTTTTTTGATGAAATGATCAACTCTTAAAAGCCCTCAAAAGAGAGATCAGGTCTTGGTTATGAGAAGGGAAAAGTTTCCTCAGCTAGTACATCTGCTAACCTATATGAAAACTTAAAAGGAGAAGGAGAATCAATAGAAAAGGAAGATAAATATTTAAAGGTTATAAAGAGAAACTCAAACATAATTGATGTGAAAAAATATAAACCTAAAAAGAAGTTTGAAGAGAAAAATAGGACAAAATTAGCTAATGCTAATAGATACACCAAGGTGAGAAACCTGAAGAAACCATAGCATAGAAGAATTCCTCATGCTGCACCAAGAAATGCTATGACTAGGTATTCCTCATCTTTTTATGGTTATTATTATAGCTGTAATCATTTTGGTCATAAGGCTATTGATTATAGAGTTGTGTCTACAAGGAGAATAATTTTTCTAAGTAGAAACAGATGTGCTCCTTTGTTAGATAGAAATGTAATGTGTTATAATTGAAATAACTTTGGTAACATAGCTAAACATTGTATAACTATATTTCTAAGATCAAAAGTACATAATGTAAATAAAGACATGCCTCTTAGTGTGAACAAAGGTTCATAATTTTCTAAAAAGAAGATAAATAAGAAACCCAAATATGTGTGGAGAGTGAAAAATCAATCCATGATTTCTCAGACTATACTCCAAGATAAGGAGTAGAATTTGTGGGTGATATATAATGGATGCTCAAAGCATATGACTGGTGATAAGAGCAAGTTCAAAAAATTGAATAAATGTAAAGAAGGATATGTCAGCTTGGGAGACAACACATTAGTAAAGACAAAGGTAAAGGAACCTTGAACATAGATGGTAAACTACCTACACATGATGTCCTTTATGTTTAAAGATTGAAGCATAATCTACTAAGTGTTAGCCAAATGTGTGATAATGGATATAAGGTCACATTTGATGAGAAGGTTGAAATCTAAAGAGATCTGGAAAAATAGTTACAAAAGGGAAAAGGACTAAGAGTAATATCTACAATCTTATTGAAGTAAATGGTAATAGTTGATTGATGGGAAAGATTGATGAGAATTAGTTGTGGCATAGGTGAATGGTTCATGTCAACTTTGATAATCTAGTTAAAGTAAGCTCAAATAAGTGTGTATGACACATGCTAAAGGTAGCAAAACCTATAGATACTAGTTATAAGGAATGTCAACTAGGAAAATAAACAAGGGTCAGATTTCAAACAAAGGAGTATACAACTACAAAGCCTCTACAATTAGTTCATACTGATCTCTGTGGTCCTACCAAGACAAGAGGATCTAAGGGAGAGCATTAATTCATGTTATTTATAGATGAATACTCAATAATGACATGGGTAACCTTTTTGAAGGACAAATCTCAAGCCTTTAATCAATTCAATATTTTTAGAGCCATAGTTGAACATGAAATTATAATAAAAATCAAATGCTTAAGATATAATAAAGGTGGATAATTCACATAAAATAAATCCATAGAGTATTTTGAGAAGCATGGGATCAAAAGGCACTAATCTATAACAAGGACTCTGTACAAAAATGGAGTTGTTCAGAGAAAGAACATAACTATTAAGGAAATGGCTAGAACAATGCTAAAAGAGGCCAAGTTACCTAATGGATATTGAAGATAAGAAATCCAAATAGCAGGATACATCTTGAATAGAGTTCAACTAAGGGTATTATTGACCAAATTTCACTTTTAGACAAATGAGTCAGTCCCTATCATTTTAAACTTCTTAAGAATGTTTACATACATCCTATGGGGTCTCATATTGTCTTATATATCTTACTTGGTCTTGTCCTAATCTTTGCCTAAGTTAATTCCCCTTGAATTGACCTAGTCAACCATGGTCAACTATGGTCAAACATTGGTCAAAATTAGTCAAAGGTACATTTTGTATCAATTTATCATAATATATCATTTATCATGTTTCAATATGTTTACAAGTCATAAATTGGTCATTTATTGGGTCTCATGTGCAAAAAGGACATCTTTTGACCACCTTTTAACCTATTAAAAGACTTATACTTACTTTTATGAAATAAAAATTGACACTAAGGTGAGTTTCAACATGGATCATGTCAGGTGAGAGTTATAAGTTAGGTTCATTAGCAAGAAGCAATTTTCCCTAAAAAAGAGGCCTTTCTCAACACTTATATAGACTTATCAAGCTCCCTTGCAGAAAGAAACATGGTCAAGTGACTCTTCACCTACCCACAACTAATATCCATTTTTTTTCATTTTTTTCAAAAAAAATTGCATCTTCAACTCATTTTTCTTCTTTATCCATTAGCAAGCCAAGGAAGGGCAAGTTTAAGCACTCACTATGGAAGCTAAAAGTGGAGTTAAGATAAATTATTCTATAGGTGGATATAAATCTTAGTGAACTTCACATCCATATCAAAAACTTGTAATTTGGTGGAGTTTCCTTTATGAATAATGGTTAACACTCCAAGCAGCTTTTTACCTATTCAACCATGAGGGGGTCTCTTTTTGAATTTGTTTCAAGTTTTCTTGCTTTGGATGGATAGGTTTAGGTGTTTAAGGTGTTTAAACATGTTTTTTCAGAAATATCCATTATTATTCATATTTTATAAATCTCAATGTCCTATAAAATCCTCTTCTAGGCTTGTAGGTGCTCCAAACTAGCCTTCTTTTACTTATAACTACTTCAAGTGTTTTGAAGGACATTTACCACATGGAAATGAGCTCCATGGAGTGTGTAAATGTGTATAAATTAATGTTTTCAATTTATTCATTTGATGTCCTTGTGATAAGTAAAATTATATACCCCTTCAAGGCAAATTAGATGTGTTTTCCTTATTCACTGCCTTGGTACTTTCAGTCCACTTTCCAAAAGGTTTGTATGGAAGTGTGAAAAATGAGATGTATGGTGAGATTAATGTTTGATATATTAAAATTACCAAAATATCCTTGTTTCCATGCTAGGAAGGCTTAGAGGATGTGCAAAGTTGAAGTTCCATTTCAAAAGAGTGAGTTGACATAATTGAGCTCATAATCCCTACAATTGCCAAACAGAGGTCTTGAGTGTTTTTAAAGGTAATATATGCCATGATCAAAGATGTTTTAAATGATTTTTTTTTTTGGAAATTATATAAATAAAAAAATAATATAACCATTCCAATTTTTAGAAGAAAAGGAGTGGAAGATGAGTTTTTACAAGCTCAAAAATGACCAAAAATCACTGATTTACAATAGTAAAGTCTACGTGAATGTGTTAAACCATTGATTCACACCTCAAAAGGAAGTTTAAAGATATGATACCAAGTTGATAAAATTTAAAAATGGTACAAGGATAATTTATAAGGTGTTTTAACAAAATAAAATGGCAAATTTGATGTTTTGATCACTAATTCTCTCCTTTGGTCTATGCACAAGCCTGGGAGAGGCTAAACACAGTCAACAGGGCATCCAGATAGTAGGATTGAAGTTTGAAGCTGAAATTGGTTTATAATAATTAAATTTAAAAACAATATGAGAATTATATTACCTAAGGGATCCCATGAAAAACCTACATGCATCATGGATGGGGTCTAAAATGGAAAAAAAGCCACCAAAAAGGGCAGACTAAGACTGTCTCAGTCTAGGCAGATAGGTTATACAAGTTAAGGACCTTAACATGGAATTAACATGTTTTGATGAGTTTCTAATTATATAAAATTATTAATATGGTCATATGACCTATAAAACATGAATAATTGTCTTTAAAACATCAAAAGAGCTAAAAAAAACACCTATAGTCAAGGCTTAAGGGGTTGTCTCAGTCCCAAATGAGGAAAGTCCTAGTTTTGAGAATGAGAGACAATCTAGTAAAATATTTGAGAATAAATTAAAAAAATAGTGTATTATAAACTTTTATGATCTTGATAACATAAAAATTAGGTTTGAATTATGTTTCAAAAAACCTAAAACAAGCCAGCCCTTAAACCTTGCCTAGTCAAAAGCTTGCCTTGGAAAAATGGAAATGTGGAGGCTCAAATGGAAGAGTTAGGTGATAAAATTTGGTAAAAAGTAACACTATGACCTATAGATAACTTTTAAATAATAAATTTTCTAAGGGAAATATTAAAAAAAAACTCACTATTTTGTCTTAGATCAGGGGTTGTTTTAGCATGCATGGAGGTGATAATTTTGAGAAAATTAATGAAATGATGAACTAGAAGGATATATAAGAGAAATTGATGATTTAATAATATATAGGGGACATAAATAAATATATGAAACCTTACTATAATTTCTGTAACCAGGCAAGGTGCTCCAACCAAGGAGGATTGCAATCAGGTGTGAAGGGAATCCTTAGGCCTAAAAGCCAAACTGAGGGTCATTTTCGTTTTTAGAATTTTAAATGTATTAAAATTGATTGGAAAATATTTTAATGGATATAAAATATGTTTTTTATCTATCAAGAGTCAAATTAATCCATTGGAGTTTCAAGTGGAGTCTCAAATGGCGAGTAGGCCTATTCGCAAGGTATAAGCCTAATGCCAAACAGGGGTGAGTTTTCATTTTTGGCTTTTGATGAGATAATATAATGATAGTAACATGTTTTTTTGGGTTAATATAAAGTTTTTTGAACCATTTATTGAAAAATAAATTCATCAAAAATCTAATTATTGGATTAGAAGCTCCCAAGCCCTCACAAAATGCTCAAAATGGCTCGAATGGTCAACTTCAATTGCTCATAACTTTCATGAACTAATGAATCGGACCTAGATGAATTTATGATAGTTAAATAAGGTACTTAAGAGACATAATTTTAATTTTTAAGGAATTAAAATGTCTCATATTTATGAACAAAGGATAAGAGGGCTAGTCACTCCAAAACCCTCTTTAACCTTGTTTTGAGACCTAATTCCAAAAATGAGCCTCAAAGTGCATTCAGATGGAGGAATTTTAACCTATGTGATTAATATAAGTTTTTTTAAATCTACATTATTATCACATAAATGCCCTTGATTTGTACATAACTATACCAAAAATGGGAAAATAAGGATTATTTTGACCATTTTTTTTGTGTTGTGCAAACATGGTGAACTTTTAGGAGATCAAATCACATTTGGATGGAATACTATGAATTTTTATAACTGAATATGGTAATTATAAAAATCATATAAAAATATAAGTGTGCCTAAAAACTTGTTCATTTTAGCTAGTCCAGTGAGGTAGCTAGTGACGACTTAGAGAAAAAGAAAATCTTCATTTGGATAACCTTTAATGAAAATTTATTGTAGATAATGGTATGATCACTCCTTAAACATGTAATTTTCCCATATTTTATGGATAATATTATAGGTTTTAATAACTTTAAGGTGCCAAGTGTGAGAGGTGAAGGGAAAAAGGGATATTTTGAGACTACCAAGTGTGATCGTGCATGGCCAAGATGATAGGAAGGGTCAAGATCCTCCCCAATTTATTTGAAGGATTATTAGTAACTCTTGATACCTATATTAATCATAAAAATTGATCAGGTTTAGATTTTGGGTAGTTTTGGAAGGCTAATTATGAGAGGTAGTTTTTTATGCATACAAAAGGAGTTTCTTAACTATTTGTAGGTCTTAGATGATTGGAAATGATGTTTGTAACTTGTGACCTGATATGGATCAACCAATTACTCTCTCCCATGTATTTTTAACTTATCTTCACATTATTGACACATTTCCTTGTTCCTCTTCAACTTCTTTTCTCTCTCTCTTCTTTTAAGTTCTATAAATTAGGCCTTCTTGGCCATTGTATGGATCCTTCTATTGGGTATGGTAAAGCCCTACTAAAAGTATGCCTTAAATAAATAAAATTAATTTTACCTTATTTAAATAATTCACTAAGTATAAATTATAGTGTCTATTCTTATGCAAGAGTGATGTCTATTTACCTTCACATGTTACTCCTACTAGTGTTCTGATCTCTCTCTTGTAGGTCAACAAGAAGTGTCAAGTGAGGTTTCAGGTATAGCGAATATGTCATTAAATAGAGTATCTTATAATACCTATTTCCTAAGTCTTCCTAACCTATGCTATCTCCAAGACCTCATGTTGAAGCATTGATGTGTGTGTGTGTGTGTGTGTGTGTGAGAGAGAGAGAGAGAGAGAGAGAGAGAGAGGAGAGAGAGAGAGAGAGAGAGAGAGAGAGGAGAGAGAGAGAGAGAGAGAGAGAGAGAGAGAGAGAGAGAGAGAGAGAGAGAGAGAGAGAGAGAGTTGATATTGAGTGAAGTGTATATGTAATTTATTCTTGGTTTCAAATGCATGTCAAGGGTATGAGTTGAGTAAATTATTTGGTGTATCACACCAATATATTAGGTTTAATTTCATGTTACCTCTATCCATTTTCATCCCCAATTTTAGTAGTAATATTTAAGCTCTATTGATACATCAAGGAGAGCTAGCCCCTAATCTAGAGATCCACCTCCTAATAGGGATACCCACAGCCCTAATGTGGTTCCATTATTTCACTTGAATGAGGAGAATCTTGTCCCATATCCTTAATAGGTGAAATTTCAAGTGGAAATAGTTTTTGACATGCCCGGTAGGACTATTTATCTAAGGAGTTGAAGAATTCTTGGTGTGTTTTTCAACCGATTAGCCTTTCAGAACATTTCAATCAACACTAATGGTGACTTTGAGTTGAATCATTTGGTCAAGCAGCCCTAGTGCATCAATAAATGATATTTTAGTATGTATAACCCTATTTTTGAGTAATATTGACCTTGTGTTCCTTCATATAGTTTTGATCAAGCTTATGATGTTCATGGAATCACCTCAAGTAGCTCTCCTAATTGTCCTTCTCCTAGTCAATCCAAGAGTGCTAGGGAGATAATGTTGGAATTTGAGAGGAAAATAATGGAGATAGATAGGTTGAATAATACAAATAAATATCAAAAAGAGCTAATGTACAAAGAGGAGTTCTTGTTTAGGCAAGCTCAATCCATGAAATCCATGAAGGAGAAACTAGTAAGATGGAGAAGTCAATCCACTCAAGGCAATCAACCTTGTATACCTTCTTCCATCCCAAGAAAACATTATCCAAAACAAAAGAAACCTTCCCATTATACACCAAATTATTCCTATCAAATATCACTTGCTCACAAAAGTAAAATAATCCAACCTTCTATCCCATCTAATGTATTTTATCCTATGTCAAAATAAACTACCCCTGCTATTAATCCTTTGTACTTAGCAATCCAACACCAAAAGATATTAAATCAACCTTCTGTGGAAACTAACTATTCCAATTTCTTAGATTGTGAACCATTCATGGAAAAAAATACATTCCATTTCCTTTGGAAACCAACACATCTATCCTAAAAAAAATCCTCCTATGCATGTGCAAACTCTTCCTAGTCTCCCTCAACCTCCTCAAGCCCCTTAATCTGATGTCAATATTCCAAGTTGGAGAAATTTCTATCATGAACCAACTCAAGACCTTGAGAAAGTGAATGAAGTTGTTGCATCATCAATAGGAGAAAAATGATGTCAAGATTCTAAGTTGGAGGAGTGATCATCATGAATTAGCCCAAAAGTTTGAAGAAGAAAAGATAGAAAAAACTATGCCTATTGGTTACACACATTGAAAGGATGTTATTCAAATGTAAACTCAACCTAAAGAGGAGAGGAATGAAGATATTGATGAGAATCTTATGGATATAATTGATATTTTGGTAATTCATTATCCTATTCCTCAATCTGAAATGTGTTTAAATGATGGAATTTTTCCAAGCTTTGACATGGTGATTTCAATATGAAAATAAGAGCATGAAAATGTCCAATTATCTTTCAAACTAGTCAAGGAGTTTTCTTGCCCTCCCACCCTCTCCTTGGAGAAAGGATAAAATGTCCTGTGTGAGATTGAAGATGAAGTTGAAAAATTCAAGGGTGGAGAAGATAATCTGAGTGAAAAAGAGGCAATAGGTATATAAATTTGTAGACTTGATGAGTTTTCATTATCTTTACATGGTGAACTTCTTTTTGGTCATGATGAAGATAGTGAACAATCCATAGTAGGTGATGATTAAGAAATCCAAATAGATTGTTATATGCAAGATAAAATCATAGTTCTTGATAAAAAAAGAGGAGGAACCTATTTTGAGAGAGGGAAGTGACGAAGAGAGAAAAAAATATGGCTGATCAAGAAGCTCTCATGAGTGACAATGAGGATGAGATAATCATAGACACTCCCTTTGAAGGCATCATCAAAGATGGAGAACATAGTCAAACCATATCTCAATAAGTGGTTATTCTATGAGAGTTTCATGAGACTAAGGTTAAAGAAGTGGCTCTTAAAGGTGGTATAGTTAAAGGAGAAGACATAGGTCACACCTACATGAAAATATTACAAGAATATTAAGATGAGATTGACAAACTTCACATGTCAACATTGGATGATGAGGAATGTAAGTATGGTGAGATCTCTTTCCCTTTGTTTGATGAGCCTTCTTTTTTTCTTTGACGAAGATAGTGATCAAATCATGGGACCTGAGTTGAATGAGGTTCAAGATAATGTTGTTGAGAAAATAGAGACTCTTGTTTTTGAAAAAGGAGAGGAATCAGATTGGTTTGATAGAAGTATTGAAGAGGGAGACCATAAGGAAGAAAACGATGAGTTTTAGGATGAAATAATTTTTTTTGTCTCAGATCAAATTCCACACTAGCCACCCTTCCTCAAGAGAGCCCTGATGAAGCAAAAGATCAGTTTGACAAGCTTCTCAAAGAGATATAAAACAATGAGGTGGTCCATGATGCATACCAAGAGGGCCATGAGCCAAATAAGCCCTACAATTATGAGATTGTAGCCATTGAACCACTGATGTAATACACCTACATGAAGGACAAACATGAAACATGTCTCAAAGAGAAATATGAATACATGGAGATGGAAGACATGTCTAAACTTGATGCATTGGAATACATACTAAATAAGATGGAAAAGAAGGGTGATTTACAATGTTTTCACTCCTACAAACTACTTGGTTACCACCAAAAGATTTGTTTCCATGAAGGAGACCTAAGAAGTTTCCCCTTTGATCTAGGAGGGGGAAAATGTATCAAGTTAGATGTACATATTAGTTTTCTTTCAATTGTGTTATTTTTTGCTTTCCCTAAGTGCTTAGTAGCATAAGTGTGTCCTTGTCATATTTTTTGTTGTGTTTTTTTTTCTATGTTGTTCTTTCCCTTTGTGTGTTTGAGGTAATATTATTATCTTTTTGGTCTCTTCAAGGTCTGGTCTTAATGTTTTCCAAGTGTATTCTGACTCCCTTACCCAATGGATAAGATAAGGCTATCGATCCTTAACATAGGCAAGCATGTTACCCCTAAGAGTTGCCAAATTATTGACTAAAATTGAATTCTAGTCAAATGAGTCCAACCCATATCATTTTAAAATTTTTAGTAAGGTTTACATACATCCTATGGGGTCTCATATTGTCCTATATATCTTACTTGGTTTTGTTGTAGTCTTTGCCTAGGTTCATTCCCTTTGAATTGGCCTAGTCAACCATGGTCAACTATGGTAAACATTGGTCAAACTTATTAAAATGTAAATTTTGTGTCAAATTGTCATAATATATCATTTATCATGTTTCAATATGTTTAAAAGTCATAAATTGGTCATTTATTGGGTCTTAGTGCAAAAAGGAGGTCTTTCGGCCACCTTTTAGCCTATTAAATGACTTGTACTTACTTTTATGAAAGAAAAATTGACACTAAGGTTACTTTTAATTTTTATCATGTCAATATCATGTCAAGTGATAGTTATAAGTTAGGTTCATCAGGAAGTAAGTAGTTTTTTCCTAAAAAATGGGCCTTTTTCAACACTTGTATAGACTTTCTCAAGCTCCCTTGCAGTAAAAAAAATGGTGTGCAGTGACTCTTCACCTCCACAAAGGTTATATCCAGGTTTTTTTTATTCATTATTTTTCACAAAAAATTTCATCTTTAACTCATTTTCTCTTCTTTCTCCATTGGCAAGCCAAGAAAGGGCGAATTCAAGCACTCACAATGGAATCTATAGGTAGAGTTAAGGGAAATGATTTTATCAGTGGATATCACACTAAGTTAAATTCAAATCCATATAAATAAATTGAAATTTGGTAAATCCTCCCTTTATAAACAATGGTTAACACTCTAGGCAGTTTTTTTAAGGCTATTCAACCATGAGGTGGTCTCCTTTTGAATCTATTTTATGTTTTCTTACTTTGGATGGATAAGTTTATGTGTTACAATTGTTTCTAAATGATTTAATAGACATACCCATGCTTATTATTTTTTTATAAATCTCAATGTCCAAGAAAAGCCTCTTCTAAACTTGTAGGTGCTCCAAACTAGCTTTCTTTCACTTATAGCTACTTCAGGTGTTTTGAAAGACATTTTCCACATGGAAAGTAGCTCCATAGAGTGTGTAAATATGTAATAATTCATGTTTTCAAGTGATAAATTTGATTTAATTATGAGAAGTCAAATTACATACCCCTTCAAGGCAAATTCCATGTGTTTTCCTTTTTCACTGCCTTGGTACTTACAACCAACTTTCCAGGAGGTTTATACGGACGTGTGAAAAATGAGATGTGTGGTGAAATTCATGTTTGATGTCTTAAAATTTCAAAAATATAATTTTTTACATGATAATAAGGTTTAGATGCTATTCAAAGGTGAAGTTCCATTTCAAAAGAGTGAGTTGACATAATCAAGCTCACAGTCCCTAAAATTACCAAACAAAGGTCTTGAGGGTTTTTTGAGGTGATATATGCCACAATAAAAGAAGTTTTAAATGTCCTTTGATTAATGGACCTTGTATAAATATAAAAATAATAAAATCATTCCAATTTTTATAATCAAAGGAGGAGTGGAAGATTTGTTTTGACAAGCTCAAAAATGACCAAAAATCACTGATTTGCAAAGTGAAGTCTACAAAAATGTGTCAAAAAGTTGATTCACACATCATAAGGAAGTTGTAAGATATGATACAAAGTTGGTACCATTTTAAAATGGTACAAGGAGAATTAATAAGCTATTTTAACAAAATAAAATGGTCATGTTGATGTTCTGATCACTAATGCCCTCCCCTGGTCCACACACAGGCTTAGAAGAGGCCAAACACATTCAACAAGGCATCTAGATAGTGTGATTAAAGTTTAAAGTTGAAATTGGTTAAGAATAATTCAAGTGTAAAAAAATATGAGCATGATATTAACTAAGGTATCCCATGGAAAACCTACATACATCATGGATAGGGCCTAAAATGGCCAAAAAAGCCACCAAATAGGGTAGACTAGGATTGTCTCAATCCAGGCAAGCAGGGTATACCAGTCAAGGACATTAACATGAAATTGATATGTTTTTATTATTTTAAAATTATATAAAGGTATTAATATGGTAATATTACCTTTAAAAAATGAATAAGTGTCCTTCAAACATCAAAAGAGATCAAACAAACACCAACAGTCAGGGCTTAAAGGGTTGTCTTAGTCCTAAATGAGCAAAGTCCTAGTTTTGATAATTAGAGACAAGTTGGTAAAAGAGTTGAGAATAAATTATAAAAATAGTTGAGGATCACATTTTATTATATTGAGACATCAAAATGATGTTTTAATTGTGTTTCAAAAAAATTAAAACAAGCTAACCCTCAAACTTTGCATAGTCAAAAGTTTGCCCTTGAAAAATGGAGAGTTGAAGGGTTAAATGGAAGAATAAGATGATTAAATTTGTAAAATAGTAACCTTATGACATATATATAACTATAGAATAATAAATTTTATAATTTAAATAGTGAAAACATTCAAATTTTTATCTCAGAGTAGGGGTTGTTTTAGCATGCATGGAGGTGCCAATTTTTGGAAAATTGATGAAATGATGAACTAGAAGGATATAAAAGACAAAGTTATGATTGGATAAGCTTTATGTGACCTAAATAAACATATTAAACATTAATATAAGGTCTGGAACTAGACAAGGTACTCCAACGAATGATGTTTATAGTCAAGTGTGAAGGGAATCCTTAGGCCTAAAAGCCAAAATGAGGGTCATTTGCATTTTTGGACTTTTAGATGCCTTAAAATTTATTTTAAAATATTTTAATGGGTATAAATTGGATCCATAAGAATTAAAAGGAAGCCATTGGAGTGTCAAGTGGAGTCTCAAATGGCAAGTAGGCCTATTGGCAAGGTTTAGGCCTAATGCCAAACAGTGGTGAGATTTCATTTTTGGCTTTTGAGGAGATAATATAATGATGGTAAATTTTTTATGGGGTTAAAATAAATTCATGAAAAATCCAATTATTGGCTTAGAAGCTCCCAAACACTCACAAAATACCCAAAATGGCTCGAAAGGTCAACTTCAATTGCTCATAACATTCATGAAATGATGCATGGGACCTAGATGAATTTAGGATATTTAAATGATGTCTTTTAGGAGACACAATTTTAATTTTTAAGGAATTAAAACATGCCATCTTTATGAACAAAGGTTAAGAGGGCTAATCACTCCAAAACCCTCTTTAACCCTGTTTTGAGACCTGATTGTGAAAATGAGCCTAAAAGTACATTCAAATGGAGGAATTTTACCCTAAGTGCTAAAGAATTTAAAAAAAAAAAAATACATGTAGATCACAACCATGGCCTTGGTTTGTATGTAAGTATATCAAAAATGGGAAAAAATGGATTATTTTGGCCATTTTTTGTGTTGTGTAGGCATGGTGAACTTCCAAGAGATGAAATCACTTTTGGAGGGAATATTAAGAATTTTTATAACTCCATATTTTAATTATATAAAGTATATAAACTCCTAAGTCTTCCTACAAAGTCATTATTTTTTGCCAGTCAAGCCAACTAGTGAGGACTTAAAGAAAATGGCAAATCTTTATTTGGAGAACCTTTTAAGGCTAATTTATTGTAATTAATGGTATTATAACTACCTAAACATGTCATTTATCCTATTTTATGGATAATATTATAGGTTTTAAGAGATTTAAGGTGCCAAGTGTGACAGGTGAAGGGAAAAGGGCTATTTTGAGACTACTAAGTGTGATCATGCATGGCCAAGATGATAGGAAGTGTCAAAAAACTCCCCAATGCATGTGTAGGATTCTTAGTAGCCCATCCTACTTATATTTATCATCAAAATTGATCAAGTGTAGAGTTTGGGTAGTTTTAGAAGGCAAATTATGAGAGGTAATTTTATATGCATAGAAAATCAGTTTCTTAACTATTTACAGGTCTTGGATGATTGGAAATGATGTTTGTAACTATTTAAATTATATGGATTTACACATGCATTTTCAACTAATATTCACATTGGTGACACATGTTCTGTGCCTCTTCAATTTCTCTCTTCTCTCTCTCTCTCTCTCTCTCTCTCTCTCTCCTCTCTCTCTCTCTCTCTCTCTCTCTCTCTCTCTCTCTCTCTCTCTCTCTCTCTCTCTCTCTCTCTCTCTCTCTCTCTCTCTCCCTCCTTCCAAGTTCTATAAATTGGGCCTTCTTGGCCATTGTATGGATCCTTCTATTGGGTATGGTGAAGCCTACCAAAATTATTCCTTGAATAAATAAATAAAATTACTTTTACCTCATTAAAATAATTTAATAAGTGTAAATGATAGTGTTTAGTCTTGTGCAAGAGTGATGTCTTGTTACCTTCACATGTTACTCCTATTAGTACATAGTGTGTTATGATCTCTTTCTTGCAGGTAAAAAAGAAGTGTCAAGTGAGGTTTTAGGTATATTGAATATATCATTAAATAAATTATCTTAGAATACCTATTACCTAAGTCTTCCTAACCTATGTTATCTCCTAGACCCCATGTTGAAGCATTGATGTGTGTGTGTGTGTGTGTGTGTGTGTGTGTGTGAGAGAGAGAGAGAGAGAGAGAGAGAGAGAGAGAGAGAGAGAGAGAGAGAGAGAGAGAGAGAGAGAGAGAGAGAGAGAGAGAGAGAGAGAGAGAGAGAGAGAGAGAGAGAGAGAGAGAGAGAGAGAGAGAGAGAGATCATATTGAGTGAAGTGTATATGTAATTTGTTTTTGGTTTCAACTTCATGTAAAAGGTATGAGTAGATAAAATAATGTGGTGTATCACCCCAATATAATAGGTTTACTTTCATATTACCTCTATCCCTTTTCATCCCCAAGTTTGGTAGTAAGATTTAAGCTCTATTGATACATCAAGGGCAACTAGCCCCTAATCTAGAGATCCACCTCTTAATAGGGATACCCATAACCCTGAGGTGGTTCCATTATTTCACTTGAATGAGGAAAATCTTGGCCCATCTCCTCATTGGGTGAAAGTTCAAGTTACAATAGGTACATAGTGATAAAACTCCCTATGAGCTATGGTATAGAAAGCCTACCTTTATTATGTACTTCAAAGTGTTTGTAAGTAAATTCTACATCAAAATAAAGGAGGACAAACTAGGAAGATTTCAATCAATATGTGATGAAGGAATATTTCTTGGTTATTCCACTCAAATAAAAACCTATATATGTTACAATAAGAGGCTACACAAGATGGTCGAGAGCATAAATGTCAAGGTTGAAGAAGGCATAAAACATGTTGAACATTATAAGGAAACCAATAATGAAGAGTTATATTTTGGATAAGAATTAGATAGTGAGGGGATGAGGAAAATAATGAATTACCTCCAATTTTTTTTCAAAAGGATGATCCTAAAAGGTAGATAATTGGTAATAAGAATGAAGGAGTTTAGATAAGGATCATAGTTGTAATGAACAAGGAGAAAGTAAGTTTTTCTCTAATGTCTAAAATGAAGCCTAATATCTATGTTGAAGCCAACAAGTATGATAATTGACTAAAGGCCATGGAAGAAGAACTCATCCAAATAGAAAAGAATAAAACTTGGAAATTAGTTCCAATACCCTCCAACAAGAATGTAATAAGAACAAAATGAGTATATATAAACAAGTTGAATGAGGATGGATCTATCATAATAAATAAATCAAGATTGGTGTGTAAGGGATATGTACAAGTAGAAGGCATAGAATTTGAGGAAACATTTTCTCTAGTTGCTAGATTGGAAGCTATAAGAATGTTTCTAACATTATCTGTTTAGAAGAAGTTTAAATTCTATCAAATGGCTATAAAGTCTACTTTATTGAATGGGAACCTAGAAGAGACAGTCTATATTGAATAACCAAAACGTTTTTAGTTTTTATATGAATAAGATTATGTGTGTAGATTGAATAAATCACTATATGGTCTAAAATAGACACCTAAAGCATGGTATTTAAGATTGAACCAATACCTATAACAAGGTTTCAACAAAGGATGTGTAGATAGTAATATGTAATTAAAATCATAAGGTGACCATATGTTTATTAATTTTGTTTATGTAGATGACATCATCTTTGGTGGTATAAATAAAAAAATGTGTAAATAATTTTCTACACAAATGAAAAGTGAATTTGAGATGTCTATGTGTAAATTTCTTTCTTCCTTAGTCTACAAATAACCCAAACTAATAAATTGATATTCATATACCAAAACAAGTATGCAAAGGATATGCTCAATAAATTTGGAATGGAAGATAGCAAAAGAGTTATTACTCCCATTATAACTAGATGCAAGTTGAGTAAAGAGGATGAATCACTTGATGCAAATTAGACTATGTATAGATCAATGATAGGTAGCTTTCTATACCTAACTGCATCAAGACTAGATATCATGAAAGTAGTGTGTATGGTTAATATATTTCAAGATTACCCTAAAGAGTCATATGTTAATGTAGTGAAAATAATCTTTAAATACATAAAGAGCACAATTGACTATGGCCTATAGTACCCTACAAGTGAAGATTTCACTTTGATAGCATATATAGATGCTAATTAGGAAAGAAGTATGGATGACATAAGAAGCACTAGTGGTGGTTCATTTCCCTTATAAATATACTTGTTTCATATTTTAGAAAATAATAGGAGTCATTTACTCTTTATATAGTAGAAGTAGAGCATGTGGCAGTAGTGGCATGTTGTACTCAAGTCTTATAGATGAAACAAACACTCAAGGACATCAATGTTGAATACAAGTCTCTTATTTCCATTATTTACAATAATTCAAGTACAATAAATATATCAAATAATCTAGTGATGCATTCTAGCACCAAACACATATCAATCAAGTATCACTTCTTATGAGATAGGGTTGTAGATTAAAAGGTCACAATGGAGTATATCCCAACTAAGGACCAGATTATAAACATATTCACCAAATCTCTTCCCAAGGAATAATTTGAATATCTAAGAAATAATTTGGGAGTGGTGGATATTACACCATATCACTAAATCACTAGTGATATGGAATGAGTATGGGGGGAGTCTCATGGAATTTTTATTAATCCTTAGAAGAAGAGAAAAGTCAACTTAGCTATGTATACTTCTAAAAATTACTAATGAGTTGAAAGTTTTAGATTATTGGACTAACTCCTTTATTCAATAAAGGTGGAGAAATATTTAGACAAAATTTTTGCTAGAGTCCCTTTTCCACTAATGTTAAAGGGGAAAAAAAAGGTGCAAATGATCTCTATATGAGAAAGAGCAAAATATTCTCTACATGAAGTGCAAATGTCAAAGAAGAAGAGTGAGTATCCAAGTTTAGTATCAGGAAAATGTACCATTGCCTAATTGGGATAAAGTATGGTATGAAAAACTTTAATTCATACTTATAAAAGTCTAATGTAAGCAATGCTAGATAAGGATTTGAATATTATAAGATCAGAGCATTTAGTTTACCATCAATGACAAAGGGGGAGTTTGTTGGAAATGTGATTATCATTAATGTCAAAAGGGAAATTATGAGCATGTTGTTGATGTTTAGTAATAATATGGTGATTAGAGGATAAGAAAAGGATATTATCAAAGGTATATCATGATTGGAATGCTTGTGTGCATAAATGTAATTCATCAGGTTCTTCATATTGTTCATCTAGACATTTTAGGTCTATGATAGAAAACAATGAGAAGGCATTTTGTTTATGTCACCATTGCCACATGAGAATGACTATGGAGGAGTTTGTCACATGGTTTTGATTAAATTAGTCCCTAGTTATTATTCACCATATTGAATACATGCGATGAAGCATAATTGAATTTATGGGGATGCAAAGCTGGCTACTAAGATATAATTTATTAAGTTTCTATAGTTAGCCAAATTTGCAAAAGGGATAAACAAAGCCAAGTAAGCATATTGACGAGGATAGAGATTACACACATGGAGGTGTTAGGACATAATGATCACATGGGTCTATTAAAAATTTTCCCTAGTTTATATTCACTAAATTTTAGGTCACGTGATGTAACGTGACAAAAGATATGCTTAAGCAAAGTAGGGCCCCAAGGCATTTTGATAATGTTTTCCAACATAGTCAATTTTGTGGTTTTTAAGTAAAAACTCAAAGGAATTTTTATGATGTCATATCTTACATGTATTAAGGATTTATTATCAATTGGACATATATATATATATATATATATATAAAATCCCCTATGTGAGAGGATCATATGCACTAATTTTTAGGTCATGTGACTAAGTGTTACAAGAGTTATGCAAGTACAAAGTTGGCCTTCCAAGAATAATTGAGATGTATATATATATATATATATATATATATATATATATATATATATATATATATATATATATATATATATATCCATTTATATATATATATATCCATATATATATATATATATATATAATCCACTATGTGAGAGGATCATATGCACTAATTTTTAGGTCATGCGACTAAGCGTGGCAAGAGTTATGCAAGTACAAAGTTGGCCTTCCAAGCATAATTGAGATGGTATCCATACTTAGAGAAATTTTTCACAAGGTCATGAAAAGTTGTCATGATTTTACAAAGATAATATATGGGCATTTTCAAAAGAAATAGATGGTAGGTCTATTATGGGTTTCTCATTAGCATCTTGAGTATATAGACTGCATGTTTAATTAAGAAGGAATGAGCTCAGAATTGAATTATCTTTTCTCTTATACTAGATAAGGTTTCTTAGTAAAACCCTAAGGGTTTAAATCATATAATCAATAGGAACTTTTTATTTTAATTTTGACTTGGTATAGTAAAAAAATGGTAGCTTAAGTTATAACTTAAGCCTTTATCATCATTATGAAACTGGCCCCACGACCTAGTAATTACTGGTTCAAGCAATGTTCAAAATATTTACTATTTCCTAAGACTTAGAATTTATATTATGTTTGAGCTTGATCAACAACCAATGATTTATTTTACATAGACAATCTAATGGATCATGATAAATTAAAAGTGTAAAAGTTCCCTCTAAGTGAACATGCAAGTGATAAGTGTCACATTCATAGAGCTTGTCAGATAGAGACCCAATAAGAATAAGATTGCCAGATATAATGATCAATCTTGTTAGAAGATCTAACGATTCATAGGTTATTTTGAAAAGGAGATCCAATGAGGTGAATGGAATCAAATGTTATAAAGAGCTTGACATTTAATGACCAAGTCAAGGTAAAGTTTGTGCATATTCATAGATCAAATAATGTGTAGGAGCTAGGATATGGAGATCAAATGGATGCATTTTAAAGTTGTGATATTTGAATATAGACCATTGGATTATGGTTTCAAACACAATATCAATGATCAACATTTAAATTCATGTATAAATAAATATTTCGTAACAAGAACATGTAGTAAGTTGTGTATAAGCTCTATATCTTGATACAGACAATGAGATTGATTGATCCAACCAATCAAATCAGCATTAAAGATCATGTGCATCAAAACTTGAGTCTAATAGATGTTATAGATAGTTAAAAGAATTGAATTATTATGTGATGCATGTAATATATTGTAAGGTGTTAGGGTTTAACCACCTCCTATGGATCTATTAGCTCTAACTATTGTATAGGGCATGAAAAGGTCAATCCTTTGGTGAAATAATAATTAGTGGGCCAATAGAATTGAGATGTGGGAACTTATAGTTTAATTCATAATGAAATAAAGTAAAAAAATGGAATGATGTGTTATAATTAAAATTTGAACATAGAGAGAAGAAGCAAATGTTAGATCTTTATATATATATATAGGACAAAGAAAATGTTATTTTATAATTACATTAGCTATTGAGCCAACTTGAATATAGAGCATAGTGGTTGGTAAAGGCAATGAAGTGTGTCAAATAGAGTATCATATACACACAAGACCAGAGGCAGTAGAGAGGAGAATAGGGGAAGAAAGGCATAAAGAGAATGTACTAAATATGAGTAGTTATAGATTAGACATGTAACATATAACAAATACTTGGATTTATTTATGAATCTATTTTATAAACTAGAGTTGTAACTCCATAAAAAATTTAGATAGGTTGATGCCATAAAATAAGTTGAGTGGGTACTCAAATTAGGGAGTGGGTACTTCCTTCGAATTGGTGCTCTAAAATTAGGGGATTGGTGTCTCCTTAGGATTGGTGTCCTTAAACATTATAGCTAGTGAGGTTTGCCAGTGAGGCTTTTAACTATGAGGTTAGATTAAAAAAGTAGCTTCTAGTAGCTATTCTCACCATGGTTTTTCCCTTTGGGTTTTCCATGTATAAATCTTGTGTCATGTGTATTTGTATTTGTATGTGATCCCTACATTTATGTTTTAATCTATGTATGCTTTTGAATTAGATTTAAAATTATTAAAAGATCAATTTTACTTGATATACTAATTCACCTCTCTTAGTATCTAGTTGCATCCCAAAAAGGGTAAGATTGTATGGTAACTACCTAACCCTCATACTTAAAATTGATGCATCGATGTAGGGTGGATGGTACACAATTCATGAAATGAATTTAAGGGCATCCAAGTAGAACATTATATTATAAGTCACCTTCCACTATGTAAAAGAGCTTAAGAAGTGTGTGAGGTCCTAAATGAATGTGGAGGATGATAGTTACTAGAGTTATTATCATAGTTTCATTAAAGGAATGGAGTACTTTTATGGTTTCTAACATAATGTTATTCAGTAGTTTTAGTTGGTCATATGCATGGGAGGAGATAATGTTGATGCTATTCCCCCCACAAATCATAACCTACTTGATGTGGGGTTGGTTGATGTATGTGGTGATGAATAAGGGAGGATCTAGATCCTAGGGATGAATGGAGGTATTTTAAAATATTTAAAGGTAACACAAGTGGAAATACAAAGGGATCTAATAAAGGTTGATAGAGATTATGGATCCTTTGGTTGAATCTATATAGACTACAAATCCTCTATCATTACTAGGTGGTGATGGGGTGAGGTATTGACTAGTTCATATAAATTCATCTTCACTCGTGTTAGGTGAAATTTTCCTAGAATCACTCTTTGGATTGATTCAAAAGGGATGGATTGAGAAGTACCCAATATGGATATTTTGGGCTTGGAAGAACGTGTGGGTGTTTTGGCTTGGTTAAGTGATTGGTTAGTATAAGGATATATCCATGAAATAGACACATTTACCTTCCCCTTATCCTTTTTTGGGGCTTATGATCATGTGACCACATGTATGGTATGGACTTAGGGGAGAGTTGGGATAGAGGATTTCTTTAGTTCCTCCTCACTCTTCTGATAATAGGTCATCATTAACATATAGCTTATGGATTAAGACTTGGATAAATTTACAATTCCCTATATCATGTCCCAACATTCTATAGTATTAAAAAAAACATATTTTCATCAAACCAAGATGGCTTAGGACTATGAGGGGAAAATGGTTTGATGGGAGGAAAAGTCAAGAAAGAAGCTTGCAATAGTCTTTGTAGGATAGTTGAGTAAGACTTAGGCAAAGGTGGCAAGGATGTTGGAGTTTTGGTGTTGACCTTTGGGGTGGAAGCTTTCTTAGGAGTTGGCTTAGTAGTGAGAGTTTTAGGTGGTGGAGTATTCTTGGTAGTTGATGGTTTTGAGGTAGAAGTTTTAGAAATAGTAGGCTTGGTAGCTAGTGATTTAGAAATATAAGGGTTAGAAGTACGATGTTTTATAGTGGAGGGTTTGGAAGTCAAGAGCATAAAAAGAATAGGTAGGGACATAGCTGGAAGAGAAGGATGGGTTTGGTTTATCTTTGGGAGATATGCTTTCTTGATGGAAGGATGAGGTCCTACAATGGAAGAAGGATGTGGTCCCAAAATGGAAGGCAAGGTAGAAAAAGTGTCAAGGTTCTAGCTTTTGAGATCCTAGGTGGCTCCTTCTTATTGGTTGGATTGATTTAGGGTTCCATTAGTGGGCTAGGTGGTGATAAATCAAACCTTAATAGAGGTTGAATAAGGCTCTTAGTCATTAGTACACCTAGGCTTTTAACAGGCTTAGTTGGGATGGGAGAAGATACTTTAGCTACTTTAGGTGGAGTTGGTTTGGTTGGTTCCACTATGGCTTAAGGGGTAGAGGTTTCTAATGGTTTGGCTGAGATGATGGTGGGTTAAATAGTGGAAGTGGAAGGTTGGGTTGACAATGGCATGGTTGGGATATCTTGATTGGTCAGGTAAGGAATCCCAAGATGGTGCTAGAATGTGGCATGATCTGTGTTTGGTTTGGATACATATCCTAAGTTTTGAACTAGCCTACAGAAAGGTTTATAGATGGTTTTGGTCTCTTTGATATTGGTCTCAAAGGACAAACCCATAAGTGGAGATAGGGGAGAGATTACCTCATCCTTTTTCTCAATCAAAGGCTCTAAAGTTTGGGAAGGTGAGTCTTCTATAAGAGAGGTAGGTAGAGTGACTTCTTCCTTAGGAATGCTTTCCAAAAGAAGAGTGGATTGATGTATGATTGAAGAGAAATGTAAGGTGGGAATGTTTGTATCCTTTGGTATGTCTTCCAAAGTAGAGGTTGGTATATCCACTACCTCAACTAGTAAAGAAAGGGGAATAGTTATTTCTTTTATTTTAGTTTCCAAAGGAATAGAAGGTGATTCCACCACCTCAATAATTGGAGGGGAAAGAAAGTTGGTTTGGGAAATGGTTCCCTCTAAAGTGAGCTCATTAAAAACCATACAAATAGTATGGACTTCCAAAGTGTGAGAGGATTTTGGTTTATTGTCTTTTTAATTTATGGAAGGCGCATGGTTGTCTAAATATGTCAAGTTACTGGTTTGGGGGTGCATTGGGATTATCCATCATAAGTTCCCCCTTATTAACTAGACTTTGGACAATGTTTTTGAAAGTATTTCACCTACTAAAATCATACCCAAGGACATGGTTAAATGCACATAATTAATTCTCTTTATCCCAAATAGGTACAAGATGAGAGGAACTAAATTTTTTTGGAGGTTTGATTGGTGGGAGTTGTATGATATTTATTTTTAATAAAATTTCCAAGACCGAAGCATAAACTAACCTAATGGAGTAAATTATTTTTGGTTGTTGTGATTTTGGATTCTAGTGTTTTGATTGGAAGAATTGGAAGAGTTGGGTTGGTTAACAATTAGTGGATGAGTAGTTTTAAGGATAACCACATTTATAGTTCCCTTGTTTTTGGTGTTAGTGTTGATTTGATTATTAGGTTTGGAGAGGGAAGTCTCATTTGATTTAAAGGTGAAATGCTTGTTTCTCAATTTTAACTTCCCCTCATCAATGGATCTATTCTCTAACTTTTGTGCCATGGTGAAAGCTTCATCAAAGGTCCTTAAAGTTTGAACCTATAAAGTGGAGTAAATGTGTTTGGCACAAGCCCTCATAAAAATCTGAATCAACTCAAGTTAGTGCAAAGAGAAAGAGAGTTTACCAATATTCTCCAATGAGCTATAAAGTTAGCAGTGGAATCATCATCAAATTTTTAGATGGAGTAAAGATCGATGATGAAAAATTTATTAGAGAAGTTTATGGAAACATGATATAAGAAGGTTTGAGTTAGTTGGCCAAAATAAAATAAATAGTGTTTGGGAGTAACATTGTACCAATCTAGCATCAGACCTGATAGAGACATGGTAAAGGTGTGAAGAAGGAGAGCATCATCATAAGCAATCAAATAGTAAGAGTACATAAATTCTCTTAGATGTTGTTAGGGGTCTTCTTTGCTTTGAAATTTTGAAAATTATAGAATATCCCATTGAAGAGGACAAGGTTGACATGGATGGATGGATAAATTGGTTTGTTATATATTTGGTCATATGATCAAAGGTTTTGCTCACAAGAAATAGATGACTCCAAAATGGTCATTTTATTTATTAACATCTTAACAAGATCTATTTGTGGTTATGCACCCCCATAGTTGTAGGGTAGATTATGTTGGTTTTGGGTAGGTGCAGGATAAGGATTTCTAATGCAAGGTTGGGATGTTTCAATATACTGGTATGTATACATGGGTAGTTGAGAGGGTGCTAGGTATGGGTAAGTGGATGTTATAGGTTAGGTAGAGGATGGAGCCATATATCCTTGTGGGTTTGTAATATATCTTGGGATAGGTATAAGAGGAATTTATTGAATAATTGAAATGGGTGTCAGGATCTTGCTCCACCAATAAGAGCACATATGATTACTTCTTGTATTAGCAACTAAACACAGAATTTAACTAGAATCAATAAGTAACTAGAAATATGAAACAACATAGGAATACGAGAGACAATACACAATTGTATTAATAATCACTCAGAAGAATATACAATAAAGAAGATGCCACTTCTTCTTCCACCTCAAAGGCTCGCCACACCTAAAGACCTTCTTCCCTCTCTCTCTCAGTCCCAACAATCAACTCCAATATAGAATTGATGTTCACCTCTCCAACTAGTCAATAACACGCTACCAGTACTCTAAGTACACAACCGTACTCCAAGTAGATCTCCTGCTCTCTGCTGCTACTTGTAAATCACTAGACCTTACTCACCATTGTAGATCTCCAAAAGAAGCCATGCTCACCTGCTAACCAAGATCATACAAATATGAAGAACCCTTCTAATTCTCCAAACCAGTACCCACCTTGGTACTGTGGCACTAGGAGGAACACACCATTGCTCTCTTCATTTAGAAGGAGATTATTTGCTCTCTTACTCTCTAGCTACAAGTTTACAATATAGCCCATGAGTCCTTATATAGATCTCATGCTTACAATAATTAGACTATCTTAATTACAATAATTAGACACGCAACTCAAGACTATGACTGGCCTTTAACATGTAAACTGACAGTCTCAAAATAGACTCTCTAGAATCAACATGCAAACTGCATGTTCACACACAGGTTGTCGACACCGGCACCTCCATGACCGATGTCGGCCGACTGGTAACCGACGTCGGTTGCTTCTTCATTGCCATCTGACCGATGTCGGCTTATCAGACTGACGTTGGTTGCCCTACAACTCATTCTACAACTCTCTACAACCTTCATAACCTTTGAAACTTCTCCTATTTGCATCCTAGTGAAGCTTTTAGCTCCCTAACCTAACAATCTCCCACTTGGAGATAAATAGCTACACCTATCCCTGTACCTGTACACGATCTAAATTATTCCCTGGCTTGTATCCCTCTTCAAGATCAATCCTAAAGACCAACCACCACACAACTTATGATGCTACACCTGTCATTCAAGTAACCTGCCACATCTGAACCTACATATCCATGTAGTGAAGACCTTGACCCTGCATAACAAGAATCCCTGTTGCTAGTCCCATTGAACTGCCCTCTAGTACTCCTTCCTTGAATTGGCTCCATACTTTCTAACAACTCCCACTGCTTGGGAAAACTCAGGTCTACACTAGACCTCATGTGATTTCGAACCCTATTCCAAGCTAAGCTTGAACTGTCTAGCCCTTAGTGTGATTTTTGATTCTGCATGTTACATCATGAACCCCGCCAACACCATCTTCACACCAGCTCCCACTAGAGATAAAATCTCCATGTCTCTTATGCCAAAGAATTTTGCTGATCTAAATTCTCCATGACACACCTCTGAACTAACCTTACCTTTAGCTCAATAAATCCTTGTATGTACAAACCTGCTAGCAAATCACCCACATACAGTAACAAGATAATGTTGCGACCATCATCCACCTGGTAAGTCAAACACAATAGTTACACTAACATTGACTAAAGCCATGCTTAGTCATACACCTGTCAAACCTGTACCACTATCCGCAGCTACCTCAAGACCATATACCTTGGCGTTCCATCTCACGTATCCATCCACTCTCTTCTTTAACTTGGGAATCTATCCCTCATACAGTGCTTTCTTCTAGTTGACAACTCTACCAACAAACACCTGTTTGGTTCTTCTCCAAGGACTCACACTCCTCATCCATGCCAAGCTCCCATTGTATCTAGATTCTACCTACATTGCCTCTTCACGTCTTCCTAGTTCTTGACCATCAATAAGCAATATAAAGAAGGTGAACAATGAATATGAGGTTCACTTACCCTTTCTAACCTCCATATGAGCATTTGAGACTGGTTGATAGCTTGTTGTCTGCCCACCATCTGTTTCAGTGACTGATCTCAGCCATCTCCCAGTCTACAACCGATCGATGTCAGTTCCCTGTGCTGACCTTAACTACCGATGTCATTTCCCTAGCCGATGTTGGTATCCCCTCTACTAACGTCGGTCCCTTCATGACTGACATCGGTCTTCTTGTTGCCGACATCCGTTACTGTCTGACCGACACCGATACCTATGTTCGCCTGTGAGTGATAACTTTTTACCCGTAAGCTCTCCATGGATCAAAACCCTATTCAAATAAACACAGCTCTGCTCAGAATAATTTAGTTCCCTCACCTGATCTCTGTCCGTCATCTCCTCCATGAACACCAAGGCTTTCTAGTTCTTTAGCTTGTCAAAAAAATCTATCTTCCACTTAAGAACATGCATTCCCCTCCTACATATGTGACCAAGCCTACAAAGCCACATCCCTGTAACAAAAGGTGAATCGATAATATAAGTAGATAGATAAAGGATACCTACTTTCTTACCACCATCTAATTTAAGTGTATCTGCTGTGAGAGTTACAGTGCATCTCCCATCACCCAAATTTCTTGAAGAAATTAGACTCATCTCCAAGACTGGTACCTGCATGACTTCCTTCAACCACTGTGTGTCATCCGTTTGCAATTTCAGCTTTAGTTCCCCTTCGTCAATAATTTGACAAGGCTGTCCAACCCCTAAATAAATCTCTCCAAAGTCTCCAAAAACATACCCATGAAAAGATGCTCTATTTTAGGCTGCATGGAAAGAGGCAAAATAATTTGTAAACAAAGATTCTACTTTACCCAGAGCAACCTGTGTAACATCCCCTACAACATCTGCTTCTACATGCTGATCTTCTATCGACCAACAATCTCCTTTTACCTGCTCTTTCTTTCCATCAATTAGACCATTTATGCTATTCAATTTCTCCATTCGTAGCTTACTTTCTTCTGCCATTGCTATACTCCCACTCAATCTGAAACCCCTGTGAGTGACCTGTAATAAAAAACACTACCAAATATGAAACCACCTGTTAGTCAACCCAACCAAAAGCTTTGATACCACTTGATGGTATCAGCTCTTGAACCTACAACCTAGGGTCTGATACCACTTGTCAGGATCTTGCTCCACCAATAAGAGCACATATGATTACTTCTTGTATTATCAACTAAACACGGAATTTAACCAGATTCAATAAGTAACTAGAAATATGAAACAACATAGGAATATGAGAGACAATACACAATTTTATTAATAATCACTTAGAAGAATATACAATAAAGAAGATGCCACTTCTTCCACTTCAAAGGCTCGCCACACCTCAAGACTTTCTTCCCTCTCTCTCTCGGTCCCAACAATCAACTCCAATATAGAATTGATGTTCACCTCTCCAACCAGTCAATAACACACTACCAGTACTCCAAGTACACAACCATACTCCAAGTAGATCTCCTACTCTCTATTGCTACCTGCAAATCACTAGACCTTACTCACCATTGTAGATCTCCAAAAGAAGTCATGCTCACCTGCTGACCAAGATCATACAAATACGAAGAACCCTTATGATTCTCCAAACTAGTACCCACCTTAGTACTGTGGCACTAGGAGGAACACACCATTGCTCTCTTCACTTAGAAGGATCTTATTTGCTCTCTTACTCTCTAGCTACAAGTTTACAATACAACCCATGAGTCCATATATAGATCTCATGCTTAAAATAATTAGACTATCTTAATTACAATAATTAGACACGTAACTCAAGACTATGATTGGCCTTTAACATGCAAACTGACAGTCTCAAAATAGACTCTCCAGAATCAACATGCAAACTACATGTTCACGCACAGGCTATCAACGCCAGCACCTCCATTACCGATGTCGACTAACTGGTAACCGACATTGATTGCTTTTTCACTTCCATCTGATCGATGTCAGCTTATCAAATCGATGTCAATTGCCTTGCAACTCATTTTGCAACTCTCTGCAACCTTTGTAACCTCTGAAACTTCTCTTGTTTGCATCTTGGTGAAGATTTTAGCTCCATAACCTAACAATGGGTTGGGTTGGATGTATAGTTAAGTTGGTAGGTTGGGGATGGGTGGTGTACTTGGTAATAATGGTTGGAAGGGTAGAGGGTATGGGAACCACCAAGCTTTGGAATGGAGTAGATCTTTTTGTGTTGGAAGTAAGAGGACAATACTAGTAGAGGGTATGCCAATAGTAAGTGGGGTATGGGTGGCCAAAGGTTAGGTTGTTCCTATGTTAGAAGAGTTTTTAGTTGGGGTGGTATATGTTTGGGTTTTAGATGGTTGGATGGGTTGGTTTTGGTTAGTGGTATTAGATAAATTATTGGTAGAAGAGGATGTTTGGGTGACCAAGGGTTAGGCGGAGGTAGTAGAGGTGTTACCCATAAGGTGGGATGGCATATCATTGGGTGGATTAGTAGGTGGAACCAATGCAAGGGTATGGTGGGATATGGTGTTGAGGTAATGTTGGAGGGATATGGGGGTTGTTATCCAAAAAAGAGGTGAAATTTATATCACCTTGGGTAACCATCTGAGGGATATTAGTACTTATATAAGAATTAGGAGAGACCTCTACATTTGAGACATAGTCCAAAAATGAAAAATAAGTGGAAGATGGGTGGTTGGAGGGTGGATTCTGATTTGCTTGATTTCTTAGTTATTGTCTAGTGAGAACCATGGAAGGAAAGAAATAAAAGGAAGAAACAAGATATCTCATAACTTAAAAGAGAAGTAATCAAAATAAAAATATCTCAAGGAAAATAATGCATACACTAAGGTGTGTTAGAATCTTAGGATACTTTATTATCTCTCATTAGGATTATACCTCAATTTTAAAGAGGTTATGAAGCATTGACTTGGGGATTATAGAATGGGAACTAGAATAAGTCATCTAAGGATGGTTTTAGGTAGTTAAAGGCTCTCAAGATCTATATTAGAACTTGGTATATGGCTTGATATTGAGTCCTACCCCCTCACTTCACACACTATAGTGATAAGGGTTTTGAGTGCTTAGCCAAAATATACTGAGTTACTAGATATTGTACTTAGCCAGTGTACTGAGTTGGTTCTCCACTTGGTGTTGAAATCTAAGTAGGATAGTCATGAAAAGGTAACTTATAGGTGATGAAATCCTAGTTGGGACTTATGTCAATATTTTGATGTTTAATTGAATGTGGCTTTTGGTCTTATGTGTGTGGAAATAAGTGAGACTATGATTTATTTACTTGATTTAATTTAAGTTATGCGAGATAATCAATATAAGAAAACAATAAATGTAGTTAATTTTAATCCCAAAATAAATTTTGATTTCATTCAAATGAGCATAAACCAAGAAGAAAAATCACCTAGATGTAACTTGGTCCCACTAGGTGTGCCATAATGTTTCACTAAAATTTTTCTTTATTTATAAGAATGATATAAATCTTGAAGGAAGGGTGAGCTTAGTAGAACCTGATATGTTTTGCATGCATTGATCCAAATGATTGTGGAGACTCCTCTTTATTTAGGTAGGACTGACCTAAATATAAGAAATCATTATTGAAATGGTTAATTAGTTGGGTAGTATGGTGTATTTCCTAGCATGAGATTTATCTAAGAAGCAAAAGCTTCCTTGGAGGTTGTCAATCCACACTTTCAAAAAAATAAGTTCTAAAAACAAAAGATAAATTTCTTGCATTAATAATAGAGCATACTAAAATCAAATACAATAAGTGATTGAGAAGAAGTAAATGATTTTGAATAATTATAATAATAAATGATTAGATATCAATGATAAATAAATACAATGTGGTTCAAAAGATTGAATGATCTATTGTAATAAGATAGAAACTCAAAAAATAAGATTTGGTGAAGGTCTGATAGATTAAATAAACTTGTTATTTGAAAATGACAAACATAGACTATTAGAATTTGGGGTCAATCCATTAGTTTTTATAGGACCATTGGTAGTTAGGGACCATCGATGGTTAGGGTCAAACCATTGATAGTTAGGGAACTATTGGCGGTTACTATTAGATTTGGCTTAGGTAAAAGAAATTTGGGTAGGAAGATTGGTAAAGGGGTTCTAGAGGTTAAATATAGTTTGGATATTGGTCCTAAGGTAGAGGGTGGTGTTAAAAGGTATTTGGATTAGGTAGAGGATATTCAAATGATTGAAATATGTTGTGGGTGGTCTTGTGGAAGAGAAGAAGTATCTAGAATTGCAAAGCTCCAACACAAAGAATGAAACAAATAAACTAATTGTTGAAACCTGATAAGAAAAAAATACTTAGATTTTTTTTTGTTGGTCTAAAGAGTGTTGAGGATGTTTGAAAATATTTTTTTTAGATTTAGAAGTAATTTTGATAAAATAACATAACCTCGTTTGCTGGTTGATGAGTTGTAGTAGCACTTGATCTCTATCCCAGTTTCTAGAAGGAAAAAGGATACCTACACAAGAATCTCTGATCTCTTTACACAAGAATTTCTGATGCTAATCCTTTTCACCTCCTGTTCCTCTCTTAATATAGAGGGAAGAGATTGGTAAAATAATAAATTTAATTCATTTTTTAACAAGTTTTTATAATTTAAAGGAACATGTATTGATCATGCAAAATGGAAGATCAAACAACTATTAATATAGAAGCAAGATGGAGTTTGAGTTGTAGTTAACCCTTGAGGTAATTAATAGAAAATCATCAATGGTCGAGGTTAACCATCAATGGTTAAGGGTAACCATCGATGGTTAGGGTCATAGTCATAAATGGCTAAAGTTAGCCATTTCCACAAATGATTGGTGGGGTAAATGGTCCCAATGGGGGTTTAGTTGTGGTCTAAGGGTCAATAGCACATCTAGAACCATAGTGCATACTTTTCTAATGTCTACATGACTATTAGAGGAATTGAGGTGGATGATGGGATTAACCTAGAAGTTGAAATGCCAATTTTTTTATTCATTTCTAAAACATGAAAGTGCTTGTCCTTGAGCTCATGCTAATATCATATAATATCCATATTCAATCATGGAGGTTTATGCACCCTTTTTACTTTTTCTAAGATACTTGAATGTTTAGTTTTTGTATTTTTAAAGTTTAATCCAAAATTTTCCACCTATATCACCCTCTTCCTTGAAAAACTCAACTCAACCTCAATTTCATCCACCAAAAATCCCTAAATAATTTGCTTGAATTTGGTAGAGGTCTTTTGAATAAGTTGATCAAAATCAATTCTATTTATAATCCTAGATACTGAGTCTCTTACATGTGAGAGCTTTATCTCTCCTAGGATATGGAAAATTATATCTTCATGTTTGACATAATTATACATTACTACCTCAGCTGCTATGACCCAATCCTAATGTTTATGAGTACTGATGACTACCAAGTTGATATCATTTCAAGCCTCTTGTGGTGCCATTAGGTCAAGGTGGTTGAATTCCTTATTAGTTGTTTAAATAATAAGTAATTTCAAATTATTCTCATCATTATTCAAATGATTAATTAATTTATGAGTGTCAAATGAGGGGTCAACTCTACCCTCATTGCAACAATGGATTCAAGAATGCTCTATAATTTGGAAGCAACATTCTAGACTTCAATTTCAATTTCATGAGCATGAACCATCTTCTTATGTTCATTTATTTTATCTAAATATTGAAAATGTTGTTCCTTTAATTTCTCTAGTTCATGTTCAAGATCTTACCTAACCATTTATATTCCCTCATGTAGTTCCAACAAGGCATCCATATTTGTCTCGAGATAGGACTTTAAGTCACACACATATGGGGATTGTGCTAATTTACTATTATTTATTTTAGATAAGGTAATGAACTCTTGTATATCTTATAAGAAAATCCCTCTTTGAATATTGTCTTCTAATTTTCTCTTTCTTACCCTTTAGACACTCCTTGTAGATTTCTCAAATATAAAACTAACTATAGGTAGCTTTATGATTATAAGGTTTGGCTTCTAGGAAGCCTTTGACCCTAAATAAATTGCCCACTTAGTGACCAATTAGGATAGTTGGTTGGTTGAGTGACCTTAGCTTAAATCTCAACCAATGGTTATTTAGATGGTATCTTCAAAGCTTCTTGATGTACTTGGTTGGGAAGGGAAGGATAAATGATTTTAGTCCAATCCACTCCCCAATGTTGAGGTAGTCAGTTGATAGTGTATAATGGTTTCTTATTTATAGCTTTCTCTGAAGATGTCACAATGGTGCATTGTAAAGAGATAGAGGTAGACATTAACAAGTCTATTTGAGTGGATGATACATGAATTTATGAACATGAAAATGTTCCCCTGACTTTATTGGAGACCTACCTTTTGGCTTTAGGGGGTTCTAGGGTAATGTTAGATGTAACTACAAAAGTAGTGGAGGTCATTGAAGATGTGAATATAATTGGTGGAGTGGAAATAGTTGGGAAAATGGAAATAATAGGGGTAGAGGAGAGACATCATCTACTTTGAGAGTGACCAGGGGTGGTTGGGAAATGGGATCAAGATGAGGAGAATGAATAGTAAGAAGGAAAACAAAAGAGGAAATTGAAATAATAGAGACGAGAGGTGTTTTCTCCTTACTCGATTGATTGTAATCTAAATGTACCTTTTCTTTAATGTCCTTGAGGCTAAGGACTTTTGTTATTTGTAAGACTTTTTATTCATTTGGATTTTTTATTCAATGATAGGCTCTTTTCTTGTAGCCTACTATTGAGCTAAGGGAGCTCTTATTGGTTGTTCCTTAATAACTAGGTCCTTTGGAAGAAAATGAGTCCTTGGTTTTTTATTATAAAAAAATGTAGTATTCTCAACTATTGGAGAGGCATTTTTAAATAGTTTATATGAAAAATACAAACTTATAATTTCTTGCACAAGTGGAGGATCCAAATGATTTGGGCCCTTTAAATATGACGAGTCAAGGAAAATTGTATCTCCTTGAGCTCTTCTAATTCCAAATTTAATTTTTTTAGGATCCTTCTTGATGACATTCAATGTCTAAGTAGATTCTTGAGAAGGCTCTCCTTATTCTTATAATAGTTATGGAGTCTTATCAATGTAGAAATATGGGGCATCCTATCCACCTTTACGTGGGAGCCCAAGTCATGCATCTGCAATAGATATAAAGGTTTCTCCTTGTATGATATTTAGTTCTTCCCTCAATCCTTCCGTTTATTCCCTCTCAAAGACCTAGGAATCAACTTTTAAATTAAAGAGTAGTAATTCATGATCATAGAGATCATGTTGCTATGGAATACCTAGACCCTTGATATGCTTTTAGATCTTGCCATGGGGATCCCAATCCTTGTGAGGCAAGATGGGCAATGAATAATATTTTCTCATTTTTCCCACTTCTCCAAAGCACCTCTAAATTATGTATCAAATTTATCCTATCATCACATGAGATCCATATAATTTACTCTTCTTATTATTTGTCAAATACTCATCCGTGATCCACCACAATTGAAATTTTATCTTAGTTTATGCCACCTTATCTAGCATGTACGTGTGAAGATGTAAAGGGTTAACCTTGTTACCAATGACCATAATCACTATGTAATTTATGTATAACTAATAGTCACCCCATGGTGCCAATGAGTCTATAATTGAATTAGATACCCTTGTCATTTGGGATTAATCAATTACCTACCATACTTATGGGTATACATCTTTTGAAATGTGAGTGATGTTCTTGATTAATGCATATATGTACATGAATTAATAATTTTTGTAAATATAACTTTTAATTCAATCTATAGATAGATCCCAGAGTGACTGATAGTACACATATACTATTCCCATCATAGCATCTAAGAGGCATGACTTCATATAGAAGTGTCCACCATCAGGACACTTATCTTTGTGTAAAACCTAGGTTCTCATCTTAATGTTGATTATCTCCCCCAAGGTGAAGGTCAAGTCTAAATCCATCATCATATCTAATAATGGAAACCATTTCAAGTGAACAAAATGGATGCTTGGGAAACCATATAGTCTATTTAGGAGGTCCATCCCAATACAAACCCCCATGTTGAACTTGATGATAGGTATAGGTTCCTTATCCATTAGGTTGGTAATATCTTAGTGAGAAACCACTTTCTTAATGATATTTTAACTTAATAGTTTTCTTTCCACCTTACCACCCTATGAAAATTGTAAGTGGAATCTAAAATTAGCAAAGATAAATACCTTTATAATGCATCTCCTAAGATGTATGCCATGATGAATTATGTTTCAAATGGTGGAAGTACTTATCCCCTATTATCTTCCCATTGAAGAAGAGATCCCACAATAGGTATATACATGACATCATTTCATGATTGGCCACTAAAAAATGTAGTCCTTGTCATTTTAATGGAGGTAAATATAACACCAATTTATTTTATATTGGTGTTATGATTTCTTCCTAAGTGTAGGCATATATTACATCAAATGGCATCCCACATAACTGAATAATTGGTGTATTGATCATTGAAAATGATGGAGTCAAAAATAGTATCCATGTATTTAGTGGAATCCTTGATTAAGAATAAGGATGGTGAAAAAACTCCTCTAAATGTTCTAGATGATGAGGTCATGGTTAATTAACTGGTATTGGATTTTAGACTTTGATATCTTGGATTTACTAGATTTATTTTTATAATTCACATGTAGGTCGCTACATCTTATTTGTAATTTAATAACTTAGATAAAATTTCATTTGTAATGAATTAATATGAAAATGGTCTCAATTGATTGATATAGCTTTATAATTTAAATCAAGTTCATGCACCATTAATTTCCAATATCTATGAATTCTATTTACTTGTGTAATTAGAATTTTAACATTTTATTTGGCGGGTATGCAACATCACTATTTTTGGAAAGTATACCACTTTAAGTCATCTTCTATTGATTTATTATTTGTGTTAAAAAGGCTTTCAATAGTCATGGATGGGGTTTTGAGTTGAGACCAAACTGACCAATTCTTGTGAATCAAGGATTATGAACACAAAGCTCAAAATAATCCTAAGGACCAAACTCATCTCATAGGAAATACCCATTGATAACCTTTTGTGAAAACTTTCCAAAAAAAATTCCCAATGACAAAACTCATCTACACTGAAACATTAGTCATAAGTATCGATAAGAAATAATGAACATTTTTATAGAAGACAAATTTTAAAGATCTAATTTCCAACCACTAATTCTGAATCATAAATTCCAACATAATTTCCTAAAGGGTAAACTCTAAACATAAAATCCAGGAACAAAAAGTGGTGGGGTAAAAAATTGCCAATTAAATGTATAACATAAAATATAAATACCAAATTTGCTAAGAACAAGAAGTTGAAAATAGAACCTACAAGAAAAAACTCTGAAGACCAAATACCTAATCGATAACTTGTCAAATAACTGATTTGAGAATAATTTTATCGAGGATTGAATTAAATTGAATAAAAAATAATGAACAATTTTGCCCAAAAAAAACCTTTGAAGACTTTAATTGAAGAGTAAATAGTGAATCCAAAATATAGGATTTTTAAAAATCCAAATTTGCAAACAAAATTATCAAATGCTTTGACCAAATAAGAAATTATGAAGACCAAAATGTGAATGTTACAATAAAAATAAGTATAGATGCAAAACTACAAAAGAGATTAATAATTTAGTCCAAAATGAAAAAAAACATCCACTTATATTTCCTAGATGGAAAATTTTATAAGTAATGTGTAATAGTTATTATAATGAAAAAATCTCATAAAAAAGGCTTGGAATTCTAAAAGGCATATTGGGTCCCTATTCTAAAATAAAGAAAGGGGTATGTTGAGTACAATAAAACCATTGAAGGTACTATAAGACCCTTCAAGGTAACTCCTAGGAAATACCTTTCCAACATGCATAAGGGTCTAAAGGTATTATAAGGCCCTTCAAAGTATGTCTTATGACATACCTTTAAATAAAATTCTAATTATTTGCATGTTTAAGGATTTAATGAACTAGCATGACATTAACAATTGTAGAACATAAACATGATAATATAAGATAGAACAAACTATAACAAAATAGAGTAAACACTACGGACTTTAGTAGTCAGTTTATAGACTTCAATAGTCTAGCTATAGACTTTATATGGGTAGTTATGGACATTGACAATCCAATTATGGACTTACATAGTATATCCAAAGACTTTAGTAGGATAGCTACAGACTTAAACAATCCATCTACAAACTTCAATAGTGAAGCAATGAACTTTATCAATGAAGCTCTAGACATGAAAATAATGATTTAAAGTGGATATAAGTAGGTAAATAAAAGTTACAAAGATGTTTTGAAGGGTAAGAAAACTCTTGTAGACCATGGTAGGAAGGTCAAGATAAAGGGAAGTTTTAAAATATTATTATATCTGTGTCCTCCTCACCTACCCAACTAACTTCAAACCTATAAAATAGGGGTATTTAAGCCACCAAACATATTAAATACACAACAATTTAAATTTGAATTCTTGGGAGCCATTTGACATTTGGGGGGAAACAAATATTTTGGTGTAAAAATTATAAGCTAGTAAAGACAAAAAGAGATAAGACAATAAAATATAATGTTAAGGTATAAATGCAAGATTTTAATGTAATAGTTATTATAATGATAATACCTAAAAAAAAGGCTTGGAGTTGTACGAGGCATAGTGGATCCCTATTACAAAAACAATAAGGGGGTATGTTGAGTATAATAGACCCCTTAAAGGTACTACAATATCCTTCAAGGTATTTCCTAGGAGATACCTTCAAAATATTCATAAGGGTACCTTTGAAGGTATTACAATACCCTTAAAGTTATCTCCTTACCTTGAAGTACCATTCAATACCTAAAAGGGTACCTTAATGCATGTTTGAAATATATCTTCTAATAATTTATGTCAAGGCAATGTTCCTACCAAATTCTAAATTATTTTAACAAGATCCAATTGCATAATGAATCAATGATATATATCAAAATAATACACTAAGATCTATCAAATATAATTGTTATGACACATTATTCATTAAAAAAAATTAACTCACAATAAAATGTTTAAAAATGCTTTTTCATATATCAAATAGCTAATATACTTGATCAATGACAATAAATGGAAGAGACTAACATACAACACAAACTTATAAAACAATATGGAAGATACCTTGAAACTCTTGGGGTCACCATAGAGGTTAAAATCACATATAGGATCCCAAAATATGAGAAGATAATCATTTCTCAAGATTTTTCTCAAAACCCCCATTTCTCAATAGCTTTTTGTATACTATGAAAATATATATGGTTAAATGTTGATTTAATTAGCAATTTTTCTCTACTAGGTTATTCCACTCTTATGCATGTTTGAAAGGTATATCATAGGAGAAACACTCAAAGTAGGATAAAATAGGGATTGAAGTATGTAGTATATGATATTAAAATCTATTATTTTTTTGGATTGACATAAACAATGTTGTTAAAAAATGTGTTATACGTTATATTTGTAACATTTTTAGGTTTCAATATATCTCCATGCTTATGTTATAGTATAAATAGAGATTTATCTCCTACATATAGGTATAAATTGAACTGATTTTATAGATAACCTTGTTAAAAAATATTCTCATGTCTTTTGCAAATGACTAGGCTAAAAAATCATAAGTCAATGGCTTTCCAATATGGAGACTATGTTTCACTCATAAATAATGGTAAGGTCATTGGTGAAAGAAAAATAGAAAAAGTACCAAGTTGAGATGTTGACTCTTTGGAATATATAAATCTCACTTTTGCATGCCATAATAAAGAAATACTTATTGAATGTTTAAGTGCTAAAGTGACAAAATATTTTGATCTAAATCTGCCACTTCCATTTCCTAGAGCTTATGTGGATAATTTAGGGGATGCAGTTGATATTTTTACTATATGGAGAAAAATAATGATGCAACATATAGAGGGTGACATGGAAGAAGGATACAATAATTTTAGTTCATTTATGCATATATAACCATTACAACAAGAAAAACCTAGCTTAGAATCATTGATTTGATATTTCTCTAATGCTACTACATTAGATAGCCTAAGAAAAAATATTGGTAAAAGGGTACATTTAATGCATAAATGTACAACTCTTGCAAATGATGAAAAATTTAATTTTGGCTATGTTGAATTTGTACAATGAGGAGATATTTTTGGTTGCACTCCTATCCAAATGTTACAAAAAGAACTGGGAAATTACATAAGGCACATTATACAACATTGTGAGACTTGAAGTATAGAGATAAATAAAACATTTATTATTAGATGGCCTTCAAACAAGATAGTGGACATAGAATATAGAATAATCAATTTAACATACATGACACCAAATGAGAAATAAATTGGAAATGTTTGGGATGTTGTGGATACTAAAGTCAATACTTTCATGATGTTATTATAGCAAAGGAATCCAAAAAATTTAACTCATGCCTACATCTACTTAGGCTAAAAAATAAATCTGCCAAAAAATTAACTCAACCAAGTAGAATTTGACGAAAGCATAAATAGTGAGATAACAAAACTATATGCAGATAAATTTTATACCAAAAAATGTTTTAAATTAGGATTATCATTTGATATGATAAAATTTACTATGATAAAGTTTATTGATTCCATCACAATAGATAGGAGGCAACATATCTTGGATGCCCTTTCTACTCAAAAAAATAAAAACAAAACTATTATTGATTTTTAGGGTACTGAGATATGTTTGGAAGATTAGATTAAAATATATGTCTTGAATATAAGTAACTTTTTGACATTCAAAATTTTCATAAAAATGGGTAATGAAATGCATTCCACATAGGTAAGTTTCGAGAAAAGACACAAAAGAAGACAATGGAAGCTAAATATTTGTTGGAACAAATGGTGGATGAGTTTGTAGATGTTTTTCTAAGACTTACATGCTAGGTAGATATAAACAACTCATGATAAAGTGTTCAACATATTCCAACATCTTTCACTCAAGAATTTATGAGGTCTCACATCAATGCACAACTAGCATATATTAAATATGAGCCATTTTTTGAGTAAAAATTCATTAACATGTGAAGAATTTTTTTTCATAATGTGACCATTACCATGTCTTATGACTTCACTATGTGAAAAACATGTATCTTGTTGACTCCAAAAAAATGATTTGTATCCCTCTTTATAGATCAAAAAGATTAGATTGATCAAGAATTCATGTTTCACTCAAATTAGAGACTTTATAGAAGACAAATGTATTACACACATAAACCAATGTCAAATACAAACCCTAAAGAATGACTTAGTGTCATTCATCACAAGGTGAAATGTTAAAAACAATTTGTGCTAAGGATAATGACAAAAATCAAAGCAATTACTGATAGAATAATAGATTTGTGAATGGTAGGGATTATAACACGTGGTCATGGTGCAGGTGAATAAGGTCAATTTTTTTATACCTATGTTTTTGGAGGGTCTAACTTTACTCTCACCTCATTTAAAAAGTTCTTTGAGGATATGGAAACAACAATGCCAAATAATTATTGATCTTTTCTATATAAACTTGGATCTTCAAAATATCTATTATAGGATGAACTTTTGTCTAATAAATGCTACCCTAAGTGCAAGAAATACATAGAAGAAGCACAACCAATTGTTACCTTCAAGAAACTTCCATCTAGGATATACCTTCAACTAGACAATTATTGTGGGGAAAATAAGAACATGTACTTCATTACATCCATAATTATATCTATAAAAATGTCCAACCTTATATAGAACTAAATGTAATTATATTAAATTTACAAATTCACAAAATCATGTTTTTTATAAAGGTTTGTGTTGTAATATTTATCCCCTTATCTACAAAGGTATTTTATTCGATATCTAGGTTAGATTTATCTTAGTAGGACATACCCATGAAGAAATTGACAACACATTTTGAAACCTATTTGAATATATAAAGAGGAAAGATGTATGAAGTATTGTAGAGATGAAGGAAAATTATAGGACATGTGAAAATGCAGGAAACTAGGCTTAGTAGGCTTGAAAGAAGTAGTAGATTTCAAAGACTATGTTAATAGTTACCAGTTGAATGGAAGAAATGAAATAGTAGGATTGAAAAAAGGTCAATATTTTATTCTACACATGGACCAAGTTCAACCCATTATGTATTGCAAAAAAATTATGAGAGATAGAAATCCCCCCTGATTACATTAGGGGGAACAAAAGAAAATGGTGAGCCAAATATTCCACAAGGTAGTTTAATAAAAATATTTTTCAAAGACTTGAAAAATAGAGAAACATCATAAGATTCCATTGTTGGAAAATTATTAGATAGAATTTTAAAAAAAGTAAAAAAATAAATTAAATGTAAATTTATTAAGTACGTGTAGCAATTCAATGAATTTGGTTTGACCAAAAATAGTAAGTGGAAGGATCTAGCATATTACATCTAAAATATCCATGAAACAATGAAAGAAGACATGTTCCATTCTAAATTTAAATGTATAAGAGATTTTTGGCCTAAAAATCATCACAACCTACCCTTGCATATATATATATATATATATAATGGTTCATGATAGGACCCTTGATTTTGGAGTGGCATCTACAGATACATATGTTGGTTTAAGAAGTAAAAGAATAAAAATTACATTTGATCCAACTCAAGATGTGGAAATCAAAGATATGTTATTTTTTAGACCTAACAATTTTTTAGGAGTGGATTACATAGCATGGGTTGTGTTCTTTTTTAGCAAATTAGGTGTTTATATTCATATGTAAATAAAGGGGTTGAGAAATGTAAATCAGTAAATAAATATACTTTAATTAACCTATTAATTTGTATAAATAGATAGTATTTTTTGCCTTTTTCTAAATATAGTAGTAGGTGAAATAATTTGAGACTTATCTTGTTCTGGATAATCTGGGCTGACATAGAACCTGATACTAGAGGAGCAAGACTAGGAAATAGGTTGGAATAGATCCCTTAACTTTATTTCTAAGTTGGACAAGAGCACCAAAAATAGGACACCCTATTATTTGGTGTTATAGTCCTATTTTAACACTATTGTCTTGAGACTAAAAGATTTATGGGTTTTTTTCATAATGCCTATGTTACCCTATCATTGAAATTTTAGGGTTTTGGACCTTGAAAAGCTCATTGTGTGACTATTTTAATCTTTAAAACTCTTAACAGCTCTTGGTGCTTGAAATTGAATTGAAATTTAGGGAAAGAAGAGAAGGGATTAGTGTGTAAAGGATATGCTAGACACACTTCACACCCCATGTGTGGGCACACTACCTATGTACATATACTCTAAAGAGGGATCAAGCTAATATAGTTCTCTCATTAAAGTTCTTGGTGAAATAATGTGTGATGTATGCAACTATATGTGAAACTGATGTACTTTGGATTACTAGGGATTGGTATGAGTGCTTGAATAGGCTTAAAATTCTCTTAGAAGGTTGTATGTAAAGAATATGGAAGAGTGCTTGAGTGTACTTACTTATATTATTGCATCTCTCTTGGAAAGGAGTGTCAACCCCTCTAAATGGAATTTTAATGGTATTTTATAGGGAAATTAATAATGATGGGTTATATGAGCTTGTATTAGGTTGACAAAGGAAAAGATAAAGATTCAGGAAAATCTAACTATTTGAGGCTAAAATGATCTTGGGCAATAGTGTCAGAAATGGGACACCCTAATTTTTGGTGTCCTATCCAAGTTGGGTGTTATTTTCCTAAGGGGATGGGACCTAGTGGGATGGATCTAGGTCTAAGAGTGATGTCTAGGTCTAAAAAAGCTAAGTCTAGGAAGCTACATATGACTAGGAATTAGGGAAAGTCTAGCTACGAAGGGTTATGTGAGCAAGAAAGAGGACCTATAGGTTGGGTGCTATTATCCATGTCTAATTCATCCAATTTTGCATTGTATATGATTACAGGTTGTTAGAGTTGAAATCAATATTAAGATACTAAAAATAAATGAAAGAATAAAGGGTCAAAATAGCTTTGATTCATCCTAGTTCATATAATAAAAAAAGATGCGTAAGAAGTAAAAAATTATTTAGGTTGTTTGGATAAGAATTGGAATCCAAACCCTAACTGACACCTCTTTACCATCCATTATTATAGATAATAACATCTATTCTTGGAAACCAAATAAAAATTAGAGAGTTCAACTACTTACTATCAATTATTTTTTGAAAGGCATTGTAATAGACTATTTGAAAGCATGATTACATTAGGCACTATCAAAAATATTGATAAAGCATTGGGAGTTATTGCTTTATTTTGTGACATTAACAAAATTTAAATGGTGTTTCCTTATATCTTGGAATGAGAAATATGAATGGTTTCTTTTCAAAATTGTCCTACATTTTTAAAAAATGTAAAATGTTTTATTAAACTCACTTTGGAGATGCCTTATTATTTTATTTACTTTTTGAGAGTTTTTATAGTATTCTTTTATGGATTTTGTCAAAAACCTTCTTATTGTGGCAAATGTGTATCAATATTCCATGTTGTGCCTTATTATTTTATTTTCTAATATGATAAATTTAGTAGTTGATAACTATGCATCTGCAAAAGGTCTTTGGCATTTGACTATAAGAACATGCACTTTACATTTTGAGTATTTAAAAATGATCTTCAGATTGTGTATTGAAAATAAAAAGTTCATAATTTTTGAATCATGAAAAGGTCTCAAATTTTCAAAATTTCAAATTGCACTTGACATTTTGAATCCTTCAAAATGATCTTCAGCAAATGGTCTTCAAAATTTGTACATCATAATTTACCATTTAACATTTGTGCATTGAAAAATACACTTCGACATCCCATGTTTGTGAATAGGCCTTGAGACTTTACACCTCTTAATTTCACATTCCAAAATTTATGTCTCATGCTTTTTAACACTTCACTAATAAGGTTTTATGAAAAACATTGTAGGGTTTTTTGCATTGGCATTTTATGCATTGATAATAAAACTTAGGAATTCCATAATTTTGTATCAATATTTATTCTTCAGCATTTGCATATCAATAAATTATTTTAAGTTTTTAAGTTTTTCAAATTAACCTTCACATTTCAAGTATCATAAAATGGTCTTTAGTAATTCAACACTCTTAAAGCTTGTTTGTCACCAACTCAAAGTGTGAATGACTGAATGCTTAAGATCGGCCCACATGGCACAATCTTGGTGACTCAGCTATGTGTAAGGATGAATAATCAAAATAAACATCTAGAGCAATATAAACATCATATATATTGACATACATCATAATATCAATTAATCAACTGTGTAGGAAATAATTTAAACATATGGGAGGTGTCTAGTGACCTGAACATCCATGATAGTTCCACTTAACACACTCTTGGGGACTCTCTTGTGAAGACCAAAGTTAACATGGTAAAATTGGTTTTTGAGTCATCAACACATGGCCTATGTATAATACAAGATAAACTTAAATATTTATAGAGACATCACCTAAATATTAAGCAAATAGATCATGATCCAATCAACTATTGATATGTGGCATCATATTCATCCTAGGTGACCTAATCACATATCACTTGAGTGCCTGATTGATATATGAATTATATTTCATTATGAAATGAACTGACCAATCTTAATATTATTTATAAATGCATAGTTTATGAAATAATTTTAATTTCCATATAAATTTGATTGAAGATAGAAAGAACATGAGCCTTCTAATGGTGTTATCAAGCTTTTTTTTACGTAATTAGATAGATGGGAATATTTTTAATAAGTATAGATAATTCTTGATAAGTTCAAGTAATTCTTGATAAAGCCTAGTTTATTTATGATAGTTTTCAAAAATTGGACTACTAATTGTTTTGATATTTTAAAATAATTTAGACTTATTACAAATAAATTAGAGATGTGTGATTTTTTTAAATATGTCCAACTAAATCTTGATATAGTCTAATTTATTTTTGATGGTTTTAAAAAAATTGATTACTAATTATTTATGATTAATTTAAATAATTTAGACTTAGATAGATGTGATTTTTATTGTAATAATTTTGACTAATTCTTGAAAAGTCCAATTAATTATTGATAATTTCTAATTTATTTCTGATGGTTGGGTAATGGTTGTCTAAATATGTCAAGTGATTGGTTTGGGGGTGCATTGGGATTATCCATCATAATTTCCCCTTTGTCAAACAGAATTTGAAAAACATTTTTGAAAATATTGCACCTACTAACATTATACCTAATGACATGGTTAAAGGCACATAATTCATTCTCTTTATACCAAATAGGTATAGGATGAGAGGAATCAAATTGATGTGGAAATTTGATTGGAGCGAGTTGTATGATATTTAATTTTAACAACTTTTCCAAGATTGAAGCATATGACTCACCTAGTGGAGTAAATTATTGTTGGTTGTTATGATTTTGGTTTCTAGTGTTTTGAATGGAATAATTGGAAGAGTTGGGCTAGTTAACAATTATTAGAGGAGTGGTTTTAAGGACAACCACATTTGTAGTTCCCTTGTTTTTTGTGTTAGTGTTGGTTTGATTTTTAGGTTCAGAGAGGGAAGTATCATTTTATTTAAATGTAGAATTCTTGTTTCTCAATTTTAACTTCCCCTCATCAATGGATCTATTATCTAACTTTCATGCCATGGTGAAAACTTCATCAAAGGTCCTAAAAGTCTAAACTTGTAAAGTGGAGGAAATGTGTTTGGCACAAACCCTAAAAAAAATCTCAATCATCTCGAGTTGGGGAAAAGAGAAAGAAATTTAGTTTATCAAGATTTTATATAGAACTATGAAGTTAGCAATGAATGCATCATCAAATTTCTAGATGGAGTGAAGATCAATGATGGAAACTTTCTTAGAGATGTTTATGGAAAATTGATCTAATAAGGTTTGAGCTAGTTAGGCAAAAGAAAAGAGAGAGTGTTTGGGAATATCACTATACCAATATAGCACCACATGTAATAGAGAGATAGGAAAATTGAGAAGAAAGTGAGCATCATCATAGGAAATCAAATAGTAAGAGTACATAAATTCTCTTAGATGTTGTTGGGGGTCTTCCTTTCCCTAAAATTTTGAAATTTTCAGAAGCTCCCATTAAGGAGGATAATGTCAAATGGGGATGGATACATGAATTGGTTTGTTACAGATTTGGTCATATGATAAAAGGTTATGTGTAGCAAACATAGATAACTCTAAAGTGGTCATTTTATCCATTAACATCTTAACAAGATCCTTTTATGGTTATGCACCCCCATAGTTGTAGGGGAGATTACATTGAGTTTGGGTAGGTGCAACACAAACATAGCTAATGGAAGGTTGGGAGGTTACCATATATTGGTATGTGGACACGAGTGGCTAAGAGGGTACTAGTTATGGGTAAGTAGAAGTTAGAGGTTGGGTATAGGATGGAGCCATATATCCTTATGGTTTAGAATATGGCTTGGTTTTGGTGTAATAGGAACTTGTTGAAGAATTGGCATGGGTTGGGTTGGAAGTATAGCTAGGTTGGTATGTTGGGGATGGGTGGTGACCTTGGTACTAATGGGTAGAAAGGTAGAGGGTACGGGAACCACCAAGCTTTGGAATAGAGTAGAGGTTGGTAGGTTGGAAGTAAGAGGAAAGGTGAAAACACTAATAGAAGTTATTCTAATAGTAAGTAGGGTATGGGTGGCCAAATATTGGGTTGTTCCTATGTTAGAATAGTTTTTGGTTGGGGTGGAAGATGTTTGGGTGTTAGATGGTTGGATGGGTTGGTTTTGTTCAGTGGTATTAGATGGATTATTGGTAGAAGAGGATTATTGGCTAAAAAAGGGTTGGGTGGAGGTAGTAGAGGTACTACCCATAAGGTGGGATGGCATACAATAGGGTGGATCAATAGGTGGAACTAAAGTAAGGGTATGGTGGGATATGGTGTTGAGGTAATGCTGGAGGGCTATGGGGTTATTATCCAAAAAGGTGGTGAAATCCACATCACCTTGGGAAACCATCTAGGGGATACTAAGACTTCGATAAGGATGAGGATAGCCATCTACATCTAGGATGTAGTCTATAGATGAAGAATAAGAGGAAGATGGTTAGTTGGAAGGTGGTTCCTAATTTGCTTGATTTCTTAGTTATTTTCTAGTGATAACCATAGAAGGAAGATACAAGCAATACCACAACTCAAAAGAAAATAAATCAAAATAAAATGATCTCAAGGAAAATAATGCATATAGTAAGGTGCTTTATAATCCTATGATACTTTATTTTCTCTTTTTAGGATTATACCTCAATTTTAAAGGGGTTATCAGGAACAACTTGGGGCTTGTAGAATGGGTACTAAAAGAATTCATCTAAGGATGGTTTTAGGTAGTTAAATGCTCTCAAGATCTATACTAGAACTTGGTAATTGGCTTTATATTGGGTCCTAACCCCTCACTTCACACACCACAATGATAAGGGTGTTGGGTGCTTTGCCAAAATATATCGAGTTTCTAGATATTATAATCAATCAATGTACTAAGTTAGTTTTCTCCTTGGTGATGAAATCTAAGCAGGATAGCTGAAAAAAGGTTATCAGTAGGTGATGAAATATTAGTTGGGCCCTATGTCAATGTTTTTATGATTAATTAAATGTGGGAATTGGTCTTATGTGTGTGGAGATAAGTGAGACTATGATTAATTTACTTGATTTAATTTAAGATATGTGAGCTAATCAATACAAGAATATAATGTATGTAGTTAATTTTAAGCCAAAAATAAATTTTGATTTCACTCAAATGAGCATAAGCCAAGAATAAAAATCACCTAGATGTAACTAGGTCCTAGTAGGTGTGTTGGAATGTTTCAATAAAATTTTGCTTTATTTTTAAGAAGAAAGATGTAAAACTTGAAGGGTGAGGTTAGTAGAACCTAGTATATTGTGCACATGTTGATCTAAATGATTGTGGAGACTCCTCTTTATTTGGGTAGGAATGCCCTAAAGATAAGAAAGAACTAAATAAATAATTGATTAGTTGGGTAGTAAAGTGGATGACCTAGCATGAGATAAATCCAAGAAGCACAAGCTTCCTTGTAGGTTGTCGATCCACACTTTTAAACAATTAAGTTTTGAAAACAAAAGAAAAATTACTTACATAAATAATTTAGGATACTAAAATAAAATACAAGTGATTGAGAAGAAGTAAATGATTTTGACTAATTATAAAAATAAATTATTATATATCAATGCTAAATAAATAAAACTTGGTTCAGAAGATTGAATGATCTTCTATGATAAGACAAACTCAAAAAATAAGATTTGGCTAAGGTCTGATAGATAAAAAAACTTGTTTGAAAATGACAGATAGAGACTATTAGTTGTTTGGGTGAAATAATTGATAGTTAGACAACCATTAATGGTTAAGGACTATTTATATTTAGGGTCAAACTATTTGTGGTTAGGGAACCATCAGTGGTTACTGTTAGATTTGGCTTGGGTAAAAAAATTTGGTTGGGAAGATTACTAAAGAGGTTCTGAAGGGTAAATCTAGTTCGGATATTAGTTGTGAGGTAGAGGGTAGTGTTCAGAGGTGTTTAGTTTAGGTAAAGTTTGTTTAGATGATTGAAAGAGGTTTTTAGTGGCCTTGGGGAAGATAAGAAGTGTCTAGAATTGTAGATCTCCAACACAAATAATGAAATAAAGAAACTAATTGTTGAACCTTGATAATAAATATATACTTAGCTTTATTATTTTTGGTTTGAAGAATGTAAAGGATGGTTGAAAATCTTGTTTGTATATTCTAAATTAATTTTGGTAGAATGATAGTACCTTGGCTACTAGATGATGAGTTGTAGTAGCATTTGATCTCTATCCCAGTTGATAGAAGTAAGAAGGATACTTGCACAAGAATATTTTATCTCTTTTCATAATAATTTTTTATTATGATCCTTTTCAAATCCTCTTCCTCTCTTAATATAGAGGGAAGAGAGTCATAAAATAATAAAGTCAACTTGATGTTTAAGAAGATGTTATAATTTTAAATAAACATGCATTGATTGTGCAAAATGGTGGATCAAACAAATATTAATATAAAAGTAAGATAGAGTTTGAGCTATAGTTAACCCTTAAGGAAATTAAGAGAAAACTATCAATAGTCAAGGTTAACCATTGACGGTTAGGGTCATAGTCATAAATGGCTAAAGTTAGCCACTTCCACTACTGACTCATGAGGTAAATGGTTTCAAGGGGATCCAAGGGTGGTCTAAGGGTTAGTATGACATATAGAACCATAGTGCATGGTTTTATGGTGTCTACATGACTATTGGAAGAATTGAGGTGGATGTTAAGATTAACCTAGAAGTTTAAATGCTAGTTTTCTTCTTCACTTCTAAAACATGAAAGTTTTTGTCTTTGAGGTCATGCTGATATCAAATAAATCCATATTAAATAATGGAGGTTTGTGCATCCTTTTTACTTATTAGAATATCCTTACATGCTTAGTTTTTTTATTTTTAAAGTTTACTCCAAAATTTTCCATCTCCATCACCCTCTTCCTTGAAAAACATAGCTTAGCCTCAATCTCCTCCAATGGAAGTCCCTGAAGAATTTTTTTGAATTCGTTAGAAGTCTACAAAACAAGTTGATCAAAATTACTTCTATTTATAAGCCTACCTATAAAGTCTCTTACTTGTGAGAGTTTTATGTCTTCCAGGATATGAAAAATTAGAGATTCATGTTTGACATATTTAGACATTACTACCTTAGCTATTGCGACCCAATCTTGAGCTTCTTGAGTCCTGATGACTACCAAGTTGATATAATTTGAAACCTCTTGTGGTACCATTAGGTCAAGGTAGTTTTATGCCTTATTATATGTTTAAAAAATAAGGAATTTCAAATTATTGTCATCCTAATTAAAATAATTAAATAATATATTAGTTTCAATTAAATGAGGGGTCAACTCTACCCTCATTGAAATAATTTATTTAAGAATGTTATCCAATCTAGAAGTAACATTCTAGACTTCAGTTTAAATTTCATGAGGAGGGTGAATCATATATTGATGTTCCTTTATTTGCTCTAAAATTTGAAAATGTTTTTAGTTTACTTTCTCTAATTCATGATTGAGCTCTTGCCTACCCATTTCTATTCCCTCATGTAGTTAAAACAAGGCATGCTTATGTGTCTTGAGATAGGACTTTAAGTCATCCACATATGGATATTGTCCCAATTTCTTATTCTTTATTTTAGATAAGGTAAAGACCTCTTGTATATATTATAGGATAATCTCTCTCCAAATTTTATCTTCAAATTTTCTCTCTTACCCTTTAGAAACTCCTTATATATTTATCAAATATGGAACTGACTCTAGGCAGCTCTGTAGTTGTGAGGTTTGGCTTCTAAGAAGCCTTTGACCATAAATAAGTTGCCTACTTAGGGATGACCAATTGGGATAGGTTGATTGGTTGAGTGTCCTTAGATGTAGTCTCAAGCAATGGTTATTCATATGGTATCTTGAAATCTTTTTGACATACTTGGTCAGGAAGGGAAGGTCAAATGATTTTAGACTAGTCTACTCCCCTATATTAAGATACTAGGTTGATAGTGTATACTAGTTTATTATTTCTAGATTTCTCTGAAGATGTCACAATGGTGCATTGAAAAGAGTTATAGGAAGGCATTGGAAATTCTATTTGAGTGGATGATACATGAAGTTGGGAACATGACATTTCTCCCTTGACTTTATTGAAGGTATATGTTTTGGCTTTGCGAAGTTCTAGGGTAGGGGCAGATGTAACTATAGAAGTAATGGAGGCCGTTAAAGATGTGAATGTAATTGGTGGAGTGGAAATAGTTGGGAAAATGGAGATAATAGGGGTAGAGGAGACATAATCTACCTTGGGAGTGACTAGGGGTGGTTGGGAAATGGGATCAAGAAGAGGATAATGAGTAGTAGGAAGGGAAACAAAAGAGGAAAGTGGAATAACATAGATAAGAGGTGTTTTTTCCTTACCTAATTGATTGTAATCTAGATAAACCTTTCATTTAATGTCCTGGAGGGTAAGTAATTTTGTTATTTTTGAGTCCTATTTTTAATTTGTATCTCTTTCTTCATTGATAAAATTTCCTTTTATAGCCTACTACTAAGCTGATGGAGCTCCTATTGGTTGTTCCTCAACATCTGGGTCATTTGGAAGAAGATGAGTCCTTGGTTTTCTCTTATAACAAATTGTAGTATTCTCAAGTATGGGGGAGGCATTTTGAAATGGTTTAGATGAAACATCCAAACTTATAATTTATTACAAAAGTGGAGGATGTAGATGGTCTGGGCCCTCTAAATATGATGAGTCAAGGAAAATTAGATCTCCTTGAGCTCCTCTAATTTGAGCTTCAATTGTTTTGGGCTCCTTCTTGATGACATTCAATGTCTAGGGAGCTTATGGAGAAGGATATCTTTATTATTGTAAATATCTATAGAGGCATACTAATCTATAAATTTGAGATGTCTCATCCACCTTTGGGTGGGAGCCTAATTCATGCATCCGTAATAGATATAAAGGTTTCTCTATGTATGATATTTAAATTCTCTTCCATTAATATTTCCTTTTATTCCCTTTTAAAGACCTAGGAATCATCTTTTAAATTAAATAATAAGAATTCATGATCATATGGATAATGTTTTTATGGAATACCAAGACCCTTGATAAGCTTTTGGATCTTACCATGGGGATCCCAATCCTTGTGAAGCAACATGGGAAATGAATAATACATTCTCATTTTACCCACTTCTCCAAAGTGCCTCTAAATTATGTATCACATTTGGCCTATCATCACATGAGATCCATAAAATTTACTCTTCTTATTATGTTTTAAATCCTCATCCACACTCCACCACAGTTGAAATATTCTCTCTTGTTTTGTCACCTTGTCTAGCACGTACTTGGGAAGACATAAAGGGTTAACCTTATTTCCAATGACCATAGTCATTGTATAATTTTTGTATAACTAATAATCACCCATGGTGCCATTGAATCTACAATTGAATTTAATACCTTGGGCATTGGGGATTGATGAATTACCTACAATACCTATGGGTACACATCCTTTGAAATGTGATTGATGTTATTGATAAATGTGTATATGTACATAAATTAATAATAATTATAAATTAAATTTTTGATTCAATATGTAACTAGATCCTAGAGTGACCCATATTTCACATATACTATTCCCATCATTTCATATAAGAGGTATGAAATCATATAAAAGTGGCCACCATCAAGACACTTATCTTTGGGTAAAACCTGTTCTCTCATCCTGACATTGATTATCTCCCCCAAGGTGAAGGTCAATTCTAAAGCCATCATTATATCCAATAATGGAACCCATTTCACATGAACAAAATGTATGCTAGGGAAATGATATATTCTATTTAGGAGGTACATCCTAATGCAAACCCCCATGTTAAACTTGATGATAGGTATAGGGTCATTATCCATTGGGCTGATAATATCCCAATGAGAAGCCACTTGTTCAATGATTTGTTAACTTATTTGTTTTCTTTACACATTTCCACCCTATGCAAATCATAAGTCATATCTACAATTGGCAAAGATAAATACCTTTAGAATGCATATCCTAAGATGTAGGCCATGATGGTCTTATGTTTCATATGTTATAAGTACTTCCCCCTATTATCTTAATAGTGAAGAAGAGATCCCACAGTAGTTCTATATATGATATCATTTTAGGATTGGTCACTACAAAATTTAGTCCTTATCATTTGAGTATAAGTATATATGACACCAATTTATTTTGTGTTGGTCTTATGCTTTCCTCCTAAGCATGGCCATCTACTACATCAATGACATCCCATAGAATTGATTAATTGGTGTATTGATCATTGAAAAGGAAGGAGTTGAAAATAGTATATGTGTATTTAGTGCAATCCTTGATTGAGAGTGGGGATGGTGATAAAACTCCTTTGAATGTTCTAGATGATGAGGTCATGATTAATTGATTGGAATTGGATTTTAGACTTTGATATCCTAGTTTTACTAGATTCACTTTTATGATTCACATGCAAGTCATTAGGTCTTATTTGTAAGGTAGTAATTTTAGTTCAAAGTTCATTTGTGATGAATGAATATGACAATGGTCTCAAGTGATTGATATAGATTTAGCATTTAACTCAAGTTTATGCACTATTTATGTTCAACATCCATGAATTTTATTTTCTTGTGTAATTAGAATTTGAACACTTTATTTGGTGGGTATGCCATGTCACTATTTTTGGAAAGTATGCCACTTTAATTTGTGTTATTTTTATTTATTGGTTATGCCAAAAAGGATTTTGGTAGTCATAACTGGGGTTTTGTGTTGAGACCAAATTGACCAATTTTCGTGAATCGAGGATTATGAACACAAAGTCCAAAAAACTCTGGAGGACCAAACTCATACAATAGGAAATACCCAACAATAACCTTTTGTGAAATTTTTATGAAAAAAAATCCTAATGACAAAACTCATCTACATTGAAGCAATAGTCACAAGTAATGACAAGAAATAATGAACATTTTTATGGAAGATAAATTCTAAAGATCTAATTGCCAACCACCAAACTTGAATCATAAATTCCAAAATAATTTACTTAAAGGTAAACTCCTGAACATAAATCCTAAACATAAAATCCAAGACCAAATAGTGGTGGGGTAAAAAACAACTAAACAAATGCAGAACATAAAAGACAAAGACCAAATTTCCTAAGAACAAGAAGTTGCAAACAAAACCTAAAATCAAAAACTTTGAAGACCAAATATCTAATCGATAGCTTTCCAAAGAACAAATTTGAGAACACTTTTATTGAGGACTGAATTGAATTGAATGAAAAATAATGAAAAATTTTTCCTAACAAAAACCTCTAAAGACTTTAGTCAAAGACTAAATAGTACAACCAAAAATATAGGATTTTTTTAAAAGCCAAATTTGTGAACAAAATTATCGAATGCTTTAGTCAAATAATAAATTTTGAAAACCAAAATACATATGTTCCAAGAAAAATAAGTATAGATGTAAAAATTTGAAAAGAAATTAATAAATTAATCCAAAATGCAAAACACATCCACTTGTATTTCCAAGATGGAAAAATTTATATATAACACGTAATAGTTATTATAATGAAAAGATCTCAAGAAAAAGGCATGGACTTCTACAAGGCATATTGGGTCCCTATTTAAAAAAAAAGGGATATGTTGAGTACATTAAAACCATTGAAGATACTACAAGACCCTTTAAGGTATCTCTTAGGAGATACCTTTCAAACATGTATAAGGGTCTTAAGGTATTATAAGGCCCTTCAAAGTATCTCCTAGGAGATACCTTCAAATAAAATTCCAATCATGTGTATGTTTAAGGATTCCATTAACTAATATGGCATTAAAAATTGTATAACATAAACATGTTAATATAAGATATAACAAACTATAACAAAATAGTGTAAATACTAAGAACTTCAATAGTCAAGCTATATAATTCAATAATCTAGATACATATTTCAATAGTCTAGATATAGAATCTATAAGGTTAGCTATGGACATCAAAAGTACAACTACAAACTTTAACAATCTAGATACAAACTTCATCAGGGTAGTTATAGACATTAACAATCCATTTATGAACTTCAACAGTGAAGCTATGGGCTTTAGCGATGAATCTCTAGACATGAAAAGAATGATTTCAAATGGATATAAGTAGGTAAATAAAGTTTACAAAGATGTTTTGAAGGTTGAGAAAACTCTTGTAGACCATGGTAAGAAGGTCAAGAATAAGGGTTGACCTTAAAATATTATTCTATCCTTGTCATCCTCACCTACCTAGCTAACTTCAAACTTATACAATAGGGTATTTAAGCCATCAATAAAATTAAATACACAACAGTTTAAATTTGAATTCTTTAGAGCCATTTGACATTTGGGGGGAAATAAGGAATTTGGTGTAAAAATTATAAGCTAGTAAAGATAAAAAGAGATAACACAAAAAAAATGAAAGTTTTGGTATAAATACAAGATTTTAATGTAATATTTATTATAATGAAAAGACCTTAGAAAAAGGCTTGGAATTCTACAAGGCATAGTCAGTCCCTATTAAAAAAAAGAAGGGGGTATGTTAAGTATAATAGAATTCTTAAAGGTACTACAAGACCCTTCAAGGTATCTCTTAGGAGATACCTTTCAAAAATGCATAAGGGTACCTTTGAAGATATTACCAAACTCTTCAATGTATCTCCTTACCTTGAAGGACCTTTTAATACCTACAAGGGTGCCTTAATGCATGTTTGAAATATATCTTCTAATAATTTATGTCAAGGTAGTACTCCCTACCAAATTCTAAACTACCTTAAGAAGATCCTATTGCATAAAGAATCATTAAAATTTATCAAAACAATCCACTAATATCTATCAACTATAATTATTATGACACATTATTCATTAACAGAACTTAAGTAATTCACAAAAAAAATGTTTATAAATTCTATTGCATGTATCAAATAGCTAATACACCCAATCAATGACAATAAATAGAAGAGACCAACATACAACACAAACTTGAAGAACAATATGGAAGATATATTCAAACTCTTGGGGTCACCATAGAGGTTCAAATCACATATAGGATCCCAAAATATAAGTAGATAATCATTTTCCATGATTTTTCTAAAAACCCCCAATGCCCAATATCATTTTATATACTATAAAAATACACATGGTTGAATGTTGATTTAATTAGTTATTTTTCTCTACAAGGCTATTCCACTCTTATGCATGTTTGAAAGGTATATCTTGGAGAAACCCTCAAAGTAGGATGAAATAGGGATTGAAGTATGTAGTATATTAATTTTTTGGATTGACATAAACATTGTCATTAAAAAAATGTGTTATACAGTATCTTTGTAACATTTTTAGGTTTTAACATATCTCCATGCTTACATTATAGTATAAATAGATATTTTTCTCCTACATATAGGTATAAATTGAACTGATTTTATAGATAACCTTGTTAACAAATATTCTCATGTCTTTTGTAAATTCCTAGGCTAAAATATCATATGTCAATGGATTTCTTATGTGAAGACTATGTTTCACTCATAAATAATGGCAAGGTCATCGGTGAAGTAAAAATACAAAAAGTATCAGGTTAAGATGTTGACTCTTTAGAATCCATAAATCTCACTTTCACATGCCACAATGAAGAAATAAATATTGAATGTGTAAGTGTTAATGTGAGAAAATATTTTAATTCCAATATACCACTTCCATTTCCTTGAGCTTATGTGGATAATTTGGGGGATCTAGTTGATAGTTTTACTAGATGGAGCAAAGGAATGATGCAACATGTTACATACAAGATTTTTATAGTGGGTGACATGGAAGAAGGAAAAAATAAATTTATTTCATTTTTGCATATATAACCATTACTATAAAAAAACCCTAGATTGGAATCATTGGTTTGATATATCTCTGACCCTACCACATTATATAGCCTAATAAAAAATTATCAAGAAAAGGGTACATTTGTTACACAAATATAAAAATATTGCACATGATGAAAAAATTACTTTTGGTTTTGTTGAATTTGCACAACTAGGATATATTTTTGGCTACATTCCTATCCTAATATTACAAAATAAATTGGAAAATTACATAAGGCATGTTATACAACATTGTGAGACTTGTAGTATAGAGATAAATGAAATATCTATCATTAGATGACCTTCAAACAAGATAGTGGACATGAAATGTAGAACAATAAATTTACCATACATGACACTAAATAAGAAATAAATTGGAAATGTTTGGGTTGTTGTGGATACTAAATTTAATACTTTCATAACATTTCTAGAGTAAAGACATCCAAAAAATTTAACTCGTGACTACATCTACTTAGGCCAAAAAATAAATCAGCCATAAACATAATTCAACCAATTAGAACTTGATGAAAGCATAGATAGTAAGATTACAAAAGTGTATATAGATAGATGTTGTAACAAAAAATGTTTTCAGTTAGGATTATCATTTGAGAAACCAAAATATACAAGGATAAAGTTGATTGATTTCATGATAATAGATAAGAGGCAACATGTCTTGGATGCCCTTTTTGCTAGTTTGTTTAAAAAATAAAAAATAAAACTATCATTTTTATTTAGGGTACTGAGATATGTTTGGAAGATTGGACTAAAATATATGGATTGAATAGAATTAACTTTTTGACATTTAAAATTGTCATAAAAATGGGTAATAAAATGCATTCCACAGAGGGAGGTTCGACAAAAGCCACAAAAGAAGACAATGGTAGCTAAATTTTTGTTGTACCAAATGGTGGATGATTTTTTTGATGTTTCTCTAAGCTTACATGCTAGGTAGATATAAAAAACTCATGATAAAATTTTCAACATATTTTAGCATCTTTCACTTAAGAATTTATAAGGTCCCACATCAATGCACATGTAGCAAATATGAAATTTGAGGCAATATCCTAGCAAAAACTCAATAAAATGTGAAGAAATAATTTTCATTATGTGACCATTACCAATTCTTATGAATTCACTATGTGTAAAACATGTATCTTTTTGACTTAACAAAAATTCTCTGTATCCCTCTGTATAAATCAAGAAGATAAGATTGATCAAGAATTCATGTCAAATCAGATACTTTCTAGAAGATAAATGTATTACACACATAAACCAATGTCAGATCAATACCTTGAATAATGACTTAGTATCATTCATGACAAGGTGGAATGCCAAAATTGTTTTTGCCAAAGACAATGACAAAAAGAAAAGTAGTTACTGATAAAATAATAGAGTTGTCAATGGTAGGGATTATAACACATGGTCATGGTATAGGTAATTAAGGTCAATTTCTTTTTACCTATGTTCTTGGAGGGCCTAACTTTAATATCACCTCATTTAAAAAGTGTTTTGAGGATATGGGAAAAATAATGCCAAATACTTATATATCTTTACTTTATAAACTTGGATCTTCCAAATATCCATTGTATGATGCACTTTTGTCTAATAACTACTACCCTAACTGTAAGGAATATATAGAAGAAGCACAATCAATTGGTGCCTTCAAGAAAATTCCATCTAGGATATATGTTCAACTAGATAATTATTGTGGGGAAAATAAGAATATGTACTTCATTACATCCATAAATATATCTATCAAAATATCTAACCTTATATGGAACTAAATGTAATTATATTACATTTACAAATTCACAAAATCACGATTTTTGTAAATGTTTGTGTTGCAATATTTATCTCTCCTTATCTACAAAGGCATTTTCCTCGATATCTAGGTTGGATTTCTCCCAGTAGGATATACCCATGAAGGCCTTCACCACACATTTGGAAACTTGTTTGAATGTATAAAGAGGAAAGATGTATGAAGTGTGGTAGAGATGATGGACAGTTATAGGACATGTGAAAATACAAGAAACTTCATGCCATTTTTTATAAAAGAAGTATTAGATTTCAAAGACTATGTTAATAGTTACTAGTTGAAGGGAAGAAATGAAATTGTAGGCTTGAAAAAAGGTCAATATTTTCTTCTACACATGGAGAAAGTTCAATCCATTATGCATTGAAAAAACTCTATAAGAGATAAAAATCCCCCTTGATTACATTAGGGGGAAGAAAATAAAAAGGTGAGATAAATGTTTCAAAAGGTAATTTAAAAAATATATTTTTCAAAGACTTGAAATATAGAGAAACATGACAAGATTCCATTATTGGAAAATTTTTATATAGAAGTAGAAAAAAATGTGAAAAAGAAATTAAATATAAATTGATTCAGTGTAGCAATTCAATGAATTTGGTTTGACTAGAAATAGTAAGTGGAAGGATCTAGCATATTACTTGCAAAATGTCCATGACACAATGAAATAAGACATGTTCCTTTTTTAATTTGAATTTAATAGATATTTTTGGCCTAAAAATCACCACAACATGCCCTTGGATACATATCTACATAAAATGGTTCATGATAGGACCCTTGATTTTGGAGTGGTACCTACAAATACATATGTTGTTCTAAGAAGTAAAATAATAAAAAATTAATTTGATCCAACTCAATATGTGGAAATCAAAGATATGTTTTTTGTTAGACCTGATAATTTTATAGGAGTGAATTACACAATAATGGTTGTTAGAGTTGAAAGCCATATTGAGATACTAAAAATAAATGGAGATATAGAACAAAGGGTTAAAATAACTTTGATTCATCCTAGTTCATGCAGGAAAAAAGATTCAAAAGAAAAAAACATTTATTTAGGTTGTTTGGACAAGAAATGGAAGCCAAAACTAGTTAACACCTCTTTACCATCCATTCTTATAGATAATAACATCTATACTTGAAAACCAAATAAAAATTGGAGAGGTCAACTACTTACTGTCAATTATTTTGTAAAAAGAATTGTAATAGACTATTTGAATGCATCATTACATTAGACACTATCAAAAATATTGATAAAGGATTGGGATATATTATTTTATTTTATGACATTAACAAATTTGAAATAGTGTTTCCTTAAATTTTGGAATAAGAAATATGAATTGTTTTTTTCAAAATTGTCCTACATTTTTTGAAAATTTAAAATGATTTATTGGACTCACCTAAGAGATGCCTTATTGTTTTATTTATTTTTTGATAATTTTTCTAGTATTATTTTGTGGCTTTTGTTGAAAACCTTCCTATTGTGCCAACTGTGTAATAGTATTCCATGTTATTCCTTATTATTTTATCATTTTATTTTCTAATATGATAAATTTAGTATTTGAAACCTATGCATTTTAAAAAGGTATTTAGAATTTGAGTATTAGAACATGTACTTTGAATTTTGAGTATTTTAAAATGGTCTTCAAATTTTGTGTATTAAAAATAACAAGTTCATAATTTGTGAATAAAAAAAAGGTCTTCAACTTTTTAAATTTTCAAATTACACTTCACATTTTGCATCTTTCAAAATGGTCTTCAGCAAATGGTCTTCAAAATTTGTACATCATAATTTACTCTTTGACATTTGTGCATTGAAAAATACACTTCAACATTTCCATGTTTTTGAGCTAGTCTTGAGGATTTACACCTCTTAATGTCCCATTCCAACATTTATGTCCCATGATTTTTAACATTTCAATGATAAGGTTTTATGGAAAAGTATTATGGGGTTTTCCACAATGTCATTCTATGAATTGATAATCAAACTTTGGTATTCCATAATTTCATATCAAGATTTATTCCTTAGCATTTGTGTATCAATAAATGGTCTTTAGCTTTTAAGTATTTCAAATTACACTTCACAATTCAAGTATCACAAAATGGTCTTTGACAATTCAACACTCATAAAGCTTGTATATCACCAACATAAAGTGTGAATGGATGAGTGCCTAAGATTGGTCCACATGGCACAATCTTGATGAATTGAATATGTATAAGGATGAATAGTCAAAAAAAATGTTTAGAATTACATAAACACCCTAGATTCTGACATGCATCATAATATCAGTAACTTGATTGTATGGGAAACTATATAAACATCTGGGAGGTGTCCAATGACCTAAGCATCCATGATTGTGCCACTTATCACACTCTTGGGGACTCTCTCATGAAGACTAAAGTTAACATGGATGAAGTGATTTTTGAGTCATCAACACGTGGCTTGTGTATAATACAAGATAAAATTTGATAGTTGTAGGGATATCACCTGAATATTAAGAAAATAGATCATGATCCAATCAACTACTGACATATGACATCCTAGTCATCCTAGGTGACCTAATCACATATCGCTTGAGTGCCTAATTGATATATGAATTATTTTTCCTTATGAAATGAATTACCTAGGATTAATATTATTTGTAAATGCATGGTCTATGAACTAGTTTAAAAGGCCATATAAATTTTATTGAAGATAGAAAGACCATAGGCCTTCTAATGGTGTTATCTAGATTTTTTTTGCACAATTAGATAGATGTGATTTATTTTTAATAAGTATAGATAATTCTTGGTAAGTCCAAATAGTTATTGATAAATCCCAATTTATTTATGATAGTTTTCAAAAACTGGACTACTAATTGTTTCTGATATTTTAAAATAATTAGGACTTATTACATATAAATTAGATATATTTAATTATTTTGTAATATGTCTAAATAAATCTTGATATAGTCTAATTTATTTCTAATAGTTTTAGAAAAATTGATTACTAATTATTTATGATTATTTTAAATATTTTGGACTTATTACAAATATATTAGATAGATGTGATTTTTTTGTAATAAGTCCAACTAATTCTTGAAGAGGCTATTTAATTATTGATAATTTCTATTTTATTTTTGAAAATTTTCAGAAAATAGACTACTATTATTTTTGGTAATTTTAAATAATTTGGACTTATTACAAATACATTAGATAGATGTGATTTATTTATAATAAGTCTAACTAAATTTTGATACAATCCAATTTATTTCGTATAGTTTTCAAAAAATTGATTACAAATTGTTTTTGATTATTTTTAAAATAATTTGGACATATTATAAATACAGTAGATAGATGTGATTTATTTGTAATAAGTCTAACTAATTATTGAGAAGTCTAATTAATTCTTGATAAAGTCCAATTTGTTTCTGATATTTTTAGAAAATGGACTACTAATTATTTATAAATAGTTTAAATAATTTGGACCTATTATAAATACATTAGATAGATGTGATTTTTTTTTAATAAGTCAAACTAAATCTTGATATAGTCCAATTTATTTTTGGACTATGTATACTTGTTTATACATACATCTAACATTACTAATTTTCTTAGTTTACATATAACATAAACTAAGAAAATTGGTAATGTTAGATGTATGTATAAACAAGCATACATAGTGATATTTTCAAGATAGATGTTAGCATTTAGGAATGTAGTTAAGTGATCACAAATTAGTATTGAAATATTAATATAACTACTTGGGGAGGGATGAATGATATCTATAACTGACTTTAAGGGTTGGTAAAATGCATGATATCCATCATGGCATAAAAAACTAAGTAAAGTGAGAAAAAAATGTCATGGCCAAGACACACAAACATAAATAATATACAAAAAGAAAAAAATCACATAATAGAAGGCTAAGGGGGTACATACAAGGGACACATTAAAATGTAACTAACACACATATACAAATATAATGAAAGATTTGAGCCACATAATGACATGTTCAAATGTCCACAATCAAAAACAAATAATACAATCAAGATGTGAAATGAGAAAGCAAAATTAAAAGCATGCATGAATGCATGTAATTGATCAATCATAACTAATTTTTAACATCATAATATTCAAAAACTTAAGTAACCGATAAGATATCAATGTGTAGGTAAGTAATATCAATATATTTAACATTATGTAAGGACCTAGGTATGAACAATAATGGATAGCCAAATACTAATATAACCTATGTATGAGATGTCACCAATGATATTGTTAATATATAGACAAAATATAAGATGCATATGTCTTTTTTGGATCATATAATTGATATCCTATGCTCATTGGGACATGAACAATGAAATAGGACAATAACACATGACACTACTACCTAAATAGGGCATCATTGTCTCTTTATAGTTTCTGAGTATGTGACTAGAATAACTTGTAACTTTATCTATAAGTGAAAATATGTATGATTTGCATTCACTCATGTACACTTGTTCATCATATATGATATGAAATTTGATAAACATAAGTGTTAAATAATTGTGCATAAATTAACTAATGTAAATGAATTAAACATAAGCATACATATGTTATGATTTATACTATTTTAAAAATTTCTATATATATAATATTTAACATATTTGAACTTAAATAGAAACAAAATAGATATAAGGATGTTAAAAAATCATCCCTCCAAGGGACTCAATCAATGGTTCCTATGTCTAGGATATGAATAATGACCTTTCGTGAATGGAAAGTGTCATAATGATGTGACTAAACTAGGCTAAATTTAGAATCTAAATATTGATTTCCTATTGTACCAAACATTTTACTACCATAAATGATTATGATGATGATGATGATAATGATGATATGTATCATTCTGGGTACTATTATTGAGAATTATAAATGCTATGGATTTTAGGAAACCATCATGAAGTGTATGTATCATGTGTTGGTACCTTATGTGAAACAACCTTAATACCTTTATATATCAATCTAGAACATTTATGAGTATAGACAGGCTCTCTAGAATCTATGACAAATATTTGTTGAAGTGGCCTTTTATGGATAGGCCTCCTTAGAAGGGTAGATACCCAATTTTTATTCTATGAGTAGGTTTCACCTTTTTATGAGGCTCAACTAAAATATTCTATATAAGGACCATATATATTTTTATTAGAGGGTATTCATATGGGACACCCAAAAATATGATGACCTCATTATTATAGATATGAATTAAAAACATATGAAATATATAATAAAATACTCAAATATTTTAAATCCAAGGTCATCCCAATAATATATCAAAGACCCATGTACTGGGTACTAGTATAAATATGGAGGATAGATGTGTTGGAATAACCTGTAGTGGTAATGTAATCTCGTAGATAAAGATATAAATGTGACCATTTAATCCTTTTACTACCATGGTTGTGTTAAGTAAATATTGATCTATGTATCCAATATGATAGAGAAGTGTTATTTCACACAATGACACTTGAAACATTATTGACCATGGAACTCTAAATAGGCCAGTGATCAATGCGATCTCGTGTGAACAAATAATAAAAATATGTGTCATTCTATACTATCTCATGTTATAAAAATTTGATGAGTGGCCTAGAGGACATTGATCTATTTTAGGTACAAATGGTTCCATTCAAAGGATGTGGTTCCCTTATATGAGAATGCTAATAAATTAGTGGAGGGTGTGCATTGTATGCATAATTCACTCTAGATGTATCAATTATATTATTATCTATTTTATTTAAAAAATGGATCACTAAATATTTTCATTACTTTACATTCACTTGTTTGTTTCTTTGAAATATATATATATATATATATATATATATATATATATATATATATATATATATATATATATATATATAGGTGTGCCCATATCAATGATGTTTTCATCTATCAAATCCTAAATCTTGTGCGTTAAATTGATGCACCTATTGGAAGTGTTACTTAATGATTTAAGAATCATAGAGGGAATTATAATAAAATACCTTTGGTAGAGGCTTACTTACATCAACCTATTTAATGGGAGTGAGAGATATGATATTGGATTACAATAGTGTTTTTAAGACATTGAATGGAAATTTTTAGAGATTAGTCAATTGGCTTCTTGGAGAAGATGATAATACAATGTGAATATTTGGTGCTTAAACTACATGTTGTATTGTCCTTTGATCATTATTATTACTGGTTTTCCTCACTTCATATATTGGCTTACTTGAATTATTTATAGTGGAATATATATATATATATATATATATATATATATATATATATATATATATATATATATATATATATATATATATATATATATATATATATATATATATATATATATATATATATATATATATATATATATATATATATATATTCCACTATAAAGAATTCAAGTAAGCCAATATATAAAGTGAGGACAACCAGTAATAATAATGATCAAAGGACAATACAACATGTAGTTTAAGCACCAAATATTCATATATATATATATATATATATTACATACTTAGTCTTACACATTTCCAATAATTTGATTTCTATTTCCTTTATTGTGTGAGACAAAACTATGAATGAGATAAATTATTCAACATAGTGGATTCATGTAGGGGTTTCATAAAAAAAATGTTTGAATAAATCTTGGATTTATATGTTTTTCATAGGATTAGTCATTTCAGATAGTATTATATTGTATCTTAAGGAATATTCTATGATAGCCTCACTATATTTTTTTATTAGTTGAAAAATCTGAGCATATGAGATCTTCTCAGTGATATCAATTGACAAGTTTGATATAAATGAATTGGCCAATGGATTGAATTAATGTACCTTTTGATTTAGTATGTCATAATACCATTTTTAAACATGTTCCTTTAGACTTGTTATAAATAACTTGGTAAATAATTTGTCATTGGACACATAGTCTAAACATGTGTGGAATGATATAAATTTATTTTTGAGGTCACCCTTTCCATCCTAAAGTGTACTCTTAGGATCCATAAAACCTATATGTAGAGGATATACTACTAAGGGTCGTGCCAAATAATTTTACAATAGATTATGAGAATCAAGTGTCTAATTAAATTTTGAATCACCTTGGTCCAAATGTAACACCTTAGTTTACATACATAAAATCTAATGTAGAAGGGATTATACATAGGTATAATATGAATCTATGATGACCAAAGGCTATGTTATCAATGACTAAATATGAATTCTTATATTAATGTTTTTAATCCTTTGGGTTGTTCTCATAGTAAATGGTGGTACATAATTTATATGCATGGAACTCATAAGATTAGAAGTGTAAAATTATTGTGACATGTTTACACTTTTTATGTATAAGTGGGTTTGAAAACTTTTGGTATGATTGAGTGGTTGTTAATAGAGTCTTTATTGAAAAATATTGATAACAATACACTTTGTTAAATCATGCATGTTCATCACTTATATATTGGAGTGCATCTTTGTGTTCTTATTGGGGATAAAGGTTATCTTGACCATATTGATCATGTTATCAGTTAGTGTCAGGGATATCTAATTACTCCTTTTAAACAATAAAATGTTAGGATACACACTTATTATTATCCATGTTACTTATTTTAGTAAAATATATGTAACTATGCTGAAGTAGATTACTGCTCACTCTAGATCTTCTTATAAAAGAGGTAGAAATATATTTTTTAGAGTGCATATAATATGAAAAGAAAAATTGAAAATTTGAAGTTATTAAATAATTTATCAAATTTTAAATACCTAGGACAAAATTTAAAAATATAAACAAGGATATAAACCATAGAAACATATAAGGTTAGGCCTTTTCAACATTCAATCAATAAACAGGACCACCAATATGTTTTATCATTTTTTAGTAAACTAGAAACTAATTACTTAAATGAGATAAACTATTGTGTAAAATCAAAATGCTACATATATGCAATAAATAACACAAACTAATTTTTAGCTTGATAAATTTGGAAATATGCTTAAAAGGGAAGTTACCAAAGAAAAATATAAATTAGCTAAAATATCATAACATAGTACAATGATTAAGAATTAAAATTTATTGTGTGACTATGTTGATGGACTTCAGCTATGAAATAGAGTTTTGAAGTATCTTTGGACAATAACATTGGATTTGGATAGGGGTTTCGTGCATTGGTGTCTTTAAGGAGCATTGACATATTTTAGATAATAACTCTGTGAAACTATTGTCAAAGGTTAACCTTCACTTGAATGTCCTTATTTCCTATGTGGGATCCTTTGATCCATCATGAAAATTATTAGATATATTTATTGTTACATCCACTTAAAATACCATCAATGAATAAATAGTAAAAACTAAATAAGAGAAAGACATTTATGAAAAACAAACATTATACTATATGTAAATTATAATGATCAACACAAACTAAATATGAATATATTCATAAATTTTACAAACTACTCCTATGGCTGATAAGTAATGGGTTACCCTTTACTAACCATACAAGATTGTTCTTTCATTGCTTTGATTCCATCTCCATTTATCCCATAAAAAACTAATTGACTTCACCTTATAAATATTTTCCTTATAAATGACTCCTTAATCTCTTTTGTCCATTATTGACACCTATATTTCAATTTTCTCCTTTTTACATAATACTAAACTATAATAAACCTCACCCACTTATGCTTATGCTAATAGTCACCTAAACAAAGACAAGTGTCTCATCCTGAGACACTTAGATGAAAAGCCATTTTTAATCATGTTTTTACACTTTTTATCCATTATGATCCATTTAAGGTAAGATATATACTCATAAATAATCTCCTTGGCTTATCATCTCAAAACTCCAAACTATTCTACTTTAACTATTTATACAATTATCAAATTCATTTTTAATTTTATAAACTTATAAACATTTTTCTTTGTTTGGACCTATTAAAATTTTAAATACCCATAAAAATGTCTCTCTTTTATTTTATCCACCAAATTTTAATATTCAAATGAGATTTCAAAGATTGAAAGAAAATCTAATTAGCCTTCTTAGCTATGTAACTTTGACAAAAAAATTGTAGCACACACTATGCAAATATGAGTTGATATTTACTCTCCTCACATTCCATGTAATGCCTATATAGACACTATGTGTTACTTATATTAAATAAACCATACAATCAATATTTTTAAATTTAGTTCATCATGATAGTTCTGGATTACATGTACCTAATATTGAATGTTTCACTCGTACCAACTCCATTCACAAGAAACATAATGTACTTGCATTCTCTCCATATAATCAATAAGATCATTAAATTTCATCTCTAATAATATATTTGTATCCTTGGCATCATTATCAATCCTTTTTAGAGGATAGTCCAAGTAATAAACAAAAAGAAGAGATAATGCACCAGCTCCACCACCAAAAGAAAAAATTCTAAAAAAACATTTATAGTAACCATCCTTGTCTTTTTGAAAATTAAAGAGATTCTTAAATTAATACTTCAAGGTAAATTTTATTTCCTTAGTTGTTAAATAAGGTATAATATTAGTAGTGTATCCTCTCCATATATAAATCACAACTTCTTCATTAATTGTTCAATAAAAATTGATCTCCAATACCTTTGTATGACTCAAAAAGCCAACCAGACTTCAATTTTTTATTTTGATTCCAAGTTAATAGCTTGACACATTTTTTGGGAGTAGATGAAAATTTTGGAAACAATAAAAAGTATGCATCTAATAAAAAAAACTAATCATGAAACCCTTCACACCCTTCTCAAAAGGTGTTGGAACAAAGATAGGTGAAAGGTCTAGAGTTGTCACAAAAATATTAGGGCACCTCCTGAATAAGTGAATTTTTTGAACCACCATAAATCTACAAAATATTTTATATTATTTTATGAGGTTTCTATGTGACATTTTGATATATTTTCTAATTTAGTGCAAATATAAAACCAAAATGTTTTTTTACAAAATACATTTTGCACAATAAAAGGAAATTTAGGTCGTAAAAATGAGATTAAAGAGGAAGAATGAATGAATAGAAATGGAAGACATGTGATATTTTAAAAGAAAAAGTACTTTCTAGCCATTTTACATGATATATATATATATATATATATAGAAATAAATGAAGGAGGCAACGATAATAATAATCAAACACAATGCATGAAAAATATGGGATAAGTAAAAAGACCTCTATTATTTAAATATTTTTAAATTCAATACCTTGGGAGAGAGGCCATATAATTCCTTCTCCTTTTATCCCACAAGAAATATATTTGACTTCCCCTTGTGACTATTTTATTCTATGTGACTCTTTAATCTCTCTTATCTCTACTTGACATCTATATTTTAATTTTCTCCTTTTTACATAAATACCACATTATAATAAATCTCATCTACCTATGTATATGCTAATAAAAAATTATTACTTATATTCTCCTTAGCTTATAATCCTATCTCAATAGACCAAGATGATAAATGCAATCATAGAGTAAAATTAGGGTAGTAGTTGATGTTGTGATTGACCTTAACACCCATTGTGTTTAGTGTTGCCTACATACTGATAATTTGAATATGGATTAAACTCTACAGATTTATTCCATGCTACAATGGTATGTGTGAAATAATAGTATAAAATTGATGTAATCTTAGTGTGATCAATTATTTCAACCATGACTTGTAACCTTGGAGGTGTATTCATAATTTAGCTTAGGGATACTAGGGATATATGTATTTATAATTAAAATAAATAAGTAATTTTATCTCAATATACAATTAAAATTATGGTTTTTTTCAATATGGAAGACTCAATAATGTAAAATGATTTAAAATGTGGAATTAGAGTTATATTTTAGTAATAACTTCATATGGGGATCATTAAATTGATAAGACAACCCATTACATGAATTTAAATTTGAGTAACTAGACATTATTTGGTGGGAGGACATTATTGGCTAACCTATACAAAAGCAAGGATCAAAACTATCCAAATAAGGAGGATGTGTCTAGAGGGAAATAAAAATTGAAATTTAAGTTGGGATTAATATTAAAATGCATTTAGTGTGCTTCGAATGTTGCATAGGGATATTTATGGATATATAGTTGCTTGTGGGAATGTATCATCTACATGGACAATGAATAAAAATGGTCAAAGGACCATGGAAAGAGGCATGATCTAAGTGCATGAAAAGGGTGGTCACAAGTGTACTATTTTAGCAATACATGTTTATTTTTGTATCTACACTAGTAAGCAATTGATTAAACCATAAAAAAATAGTATATCAGTGGGTGTTACTATCAAAGATGTGTTTAATTTGTAGGCACTTATATGTAATGATCCTAGACATATATTGTGATAAAAAAACCCCAAGGGAATTAATAAGAAGGATTCTACCATCTCATTGTTTAACTATCTCATCTCTAGTTTACATTGAGACTGATTTTCCAAGGCTAAACACTTACAAGTGCACTACAATAATAAATGGTTTAATGTTTCCTATGGTTTGAAAATAAAACCCTAAGTGTTTATAATATATCATAGGGTAAAAAAAACTAAAATACATATGTAATATTGTCTAGTGCCTTGAGTATTGGGGGAGTACCCTTCACACCATGGTTCAGGTAAAACTAAATACCAATTTCCCAAAATAATAACTACTAGGACTTTTAAAATTGACAAAACACATTTTATTTGAAAAAAAGGAAAACAAATATAAAATCAAAAAATCAAAAAATTAGATTTGAAATTGAAAATAAAATAAAAAATAATGTTTTTTACTAAATCAAAAATAATCTAAAATCCTAAGACAAAAAAAAAAGAAATGCTAGAAAATGTATGGATTTACCAATATGTTTTACCCTATTTTTAATAAAACAATGAAATGTATTGTGTTTAATAAGTGTAAAAATAGATAGATTAAAAATTCTAAAGATGCATAGTAGTCACAATTCTAATTTTGAAGACTGATAAATATGAAAAACTATTTTTTGAAACACTAAGAACAAATGTACTTAGCTCAAACATATAATTATGTTGAGCTTCTTAGTTATCTGAAAGTATAAATTAGTAAAAGATGTTATTTTGAATGCTTATAATAAATAACAAATTTTGAAATTAAATATAGATAAGACCTCTTTAATGGACAAGAGGGTCGGCCACTTACATCTATTCATCTCAGACATGTCCTAGTTTATTTTAATTAATGAATCATAAATAAATATATATAAAACAATATTATTTTATAGTGACATATCAAATGGATAATCAGATAATATACCTTGAAAAGATGGTTGTATGTTGATATAAGTGCAGGTTTCTTGAGTATGTTAATTATGGAATTGTCATGATTAACTATGATGAAACACTTACTGTTAGGATCTTTGTGCTTATCTTTATTAAATAGTTCTAAGATATCACAATTTTAAATATGGTGCGCAATTTTATTTTATTTTATTTTTTATTTTTTTATGTTTTAAACCCTAACAACACCTTGAACTATTGAAAACCCATTAAAATAAGGAAATTCAATAACTTGAATTGGCTTCAATAACTCCCTTGATGATTTATCATTGCCTATATATTCATTAGTATGCAGAGGTAAATCAAGCCCACACATTTATCCAACTTAGAGTGAATGTGAAATTTTATCCTTAACTATATGTATGCATCTAAGAAATGGATTTGATTCTTGACAATGATATCTCTTGACTTGCTTTGAGATATTATTGACTTGTCTTATTAATGCTCTTTGTGAATGATTTTAAATTTGAAAATAATAGGGTATATTTTTTCAATGAGAATAAGTGTATGTGTGCTCTATATATAGTTAAAATCTAGGAATAACGAATGAACTTTGATTTTTATTTATATGAAGACTTGATAATTTCCTTTCACTAACCTTATGAAATGTGGGAAAATACCCAAAATATTAGTTTGAAAATTGGAAACTAACTATTATTTGGAATAAATCATGGTCACTTTACATGGTTAGGAGCATATAAATGCTCCAATCCACCTAGTGTGGACCTATCCCAAAAAATTTGAGTAATACTATCCTAACTAGGTCTAATTTGAGGGTAATATTAATCAACTTAAGCATTTGACTTTCAAATTTTTGTGTAGTAGTGACAATAAATAAATGGTCACTCCTCCATATACATAAAGGGCTTGGAGGCATGGTAAATAATATTAATGTATTTGGATTCAAGTCATGTAGTTTAGGATGTGTCAAGAATTAGCATTGTCAAGTACCTTTGACTATATTTATGTTTCTAAACCTTTGTCCTTTTGAACTAAAACATTCTTACCATATGCATTGATGCACCCTTATTAGATACAATTAATAATTTTTATAATGATTAAATTATTGATTTGGAACTTATAATCCTCCTTGAAAAATTGTGTTAAATTCTCCCACTCTTTATCATCCTTATTTTATTCATATTATCTACATTTTTCATATTTAACAATAGTTATTTGAGTTTTTTGGGTTATCCTCAGTAAAATAACTTGATCTTGTTTTAATTTCTTGGTTGACATTGCTAGCATCTATATGTGTCTTAAAACAACCTTATATTAGTTTGTATTTACATATACCAATTTTCCCCATGTGTTTGACACTGGTCTATGGGAATCCCAACATATGTGGATGCATGTATGACACCAATTCACCAACCATTATGCCTATGTAATGGTCAAGACTATGATATGGATAAATATATAGATGCCCTATGGGGTGTTTCATTATGTATTAAAATAATATTAACATGGCCCCATGGATAATTGTTCCAATAAATGGTCCACTTAAACTTTTTTCCATTTGAGATAAATTTAACTCATCAATACTAGTAACCCTTTGTTCCTTTGATATTATACTAGTTGAAATATAGTTAATTTTTAGTATTCCATTTATGTATCTTTTCTATTGTTTTTATGATTTTGTTTATTTTAAGTATCAATTTCATTTTTATCTTAATCTTTAAACACTAACCAATATATTTTATCTTTATCCTCATCTCATTATTCCTTCATCACAACTTTTCATATTTTCGGATAAAAATAACAATCTTTGAAGAATGTTTATATTACTTTTTATGTTTTCTATTTCAACAAATATTTATATGAAATATATGATGATAAATTTTCTAAAATAATATATGGTAGAACTCACTTATTAAGCACATTAACCAATATATTGTGAACCCTTTCTTAAATTTATCTACTGTTTATTAACCTATACTTTACCTACTATGTTATAATTGTTTCCTTGTCTAGATTTATTTACTATTTTTTGACCTCATTTTAGTATATTATTTCATATTTTTTCCTTTTATATCCTCTAAAATTTATCATAAATTCTTATAATATTTATATTTTTTATGCTTTCCCTTAGTAATCTATTATAATATTTTACCTATTCACAACCTCGCTATATGTCTACTTTTCATTCTCTTTTCTATTTTTGAAGTTGTTTTCAACATTCCTTCAAATTTAATGTATGAATAAACTTGGTGTTGTATGCTCATGTTACCCTCAATGTTTGGCTATAATAAATTTGGAATACGTGCATATTAAAATGTGGGTTTTCACCAGTGTTGAGATTGGATGGGTAGTCTTACCTATGTGTTCAACCACTTATGTAAATAAGTATTAAATATAAAATATAATAATAAATTAAGGAGTAATATAATATAAAAATTATACCAATTAAGTAATTTACATTCACAATATATATTGATATAAAGTTTAATTTTTTAAATTTAGTAAATATAGAAAGTACAACACCAAACAATAATTTGCTTTCTTAAACACAAATGCAAGATAATACTTAGATTTTAACCAATGTGTAGGAATATTTTACAACTATAGGTGTATAAATAGCTAGGATTATGCTTAGCCTTAATTCATCAAATTCTATAAATTAGCTCTATATAAGCTTAGACACTACTATCAAAATTGGAACACTAATTTTGATTCCTCTATCCTGAAACTAATGCTTCTATAATACATGAAGTACATGTTATTTTATGTAAATTACTCTTTAATACATTATTTTCCCTATCGAATTATATATTTTTAATTGGGCTCACTCACATAGGTTCTGTATATTAGTATTTTGAATAAAACCCTATATCCTCTAATTAGGGAATGACACCTTTCAAAAATGGGGGTTAGTGAGCTTAATTGAAGTCGAGCGGACCTCAAATACCCCTATTTAAATGAGAATCACCTACATTCCCATATAATCTTAAGAGGGCCTTAGACCAATTTAGTAATCCCCCTTATGTGTGATTGTGCGTAAATAATCATGTAATATGTTATATGTAAGTGCATGTAGTGATCTATCTTACAAATTGAAAAATAATGATCATGGGTTATTCTTTGAATGATTATAAATTGTAATAGTACTAATCGTATAGTTTATTTGGGTATAGGTAAGAATAGGTAAATTTGTAAGATTTATAGGTTCTTTTCATAGATGTGTGTTTGATAAAAACTTTATTAGGACTTGATATTAATTAATGGTCTTTGACTTATATTTATACAATGCCTTTTGAAAATAATCTCATGAAAGGTTAATTAAGATAAATAGGCCATCATATACATATAAAAATATTTTCAAATTTGAGAGTCTATAGGGTATAGATTTTATTATTACATTTAAGACATTAGCATTAATGCAAATATCCTAATCATGATGGTAATGTCATAGAGAATAGAGAATTATTAAAGGTTTGTAACAATAGAGAAAGATATATATCAAATTTTAAGCATGCTATGGGATACAAGTGATCTAGGTAATTATAATATCATGGTGAGACCGTAAGATAAGCATTTAGGCAAAATGAGATGGAGAATGTGAGCCTTTAGATAAAAAGAAAGCCATGAACTAAAAGGTATATCCTTGAGTGACATTTTTTCAATTTTGAAAGATTATTTTATCATGTAACATATAGATTTGAGTATTTACATTTACCCCACCCCATTAATCTATTAATGTTAAAGGATGAAACTACTAGAGTAAAGGAAATAAATGTATACTATGGTGTGTACTACATACTTTATTTTGAATTGAAATATGTTTATATTTGTTTTATGGGTATTAATTGAAACCAAGATCATGTTATAGGTGTATTTAGTGCATATTATCTAAAAATGAATAATTGAAACTTCTTGAAAGAAAAGAGAGCAAGGAAGACTTGTGTGTGGATGCACCATGTTTTTCCTTGATAGTTTTCTTTGGGAATGATGCTTCATAATTAAAGCATTGGAGATAAGTTCATAACTAAATCTTGAGATGTGAAAATTAGAATTATAAGGTGATTATGTCCTAGTTTAAGGGTGATTTTTTCCAATGTAATCATTATCACAAAGTTTTTATCAAACAACCCAAAATTAAACATAATCTATCCAATCTAACAAATATCACATGAGATGAATTGAATAACCATATCAAACCTCAAAATATAATTAATTCTAAGGCTATCAAGGGTGTTAAATCTTGATTTCACTACTCAAGGGAGAAAAATATTGTATTAGATAATAGATTAATTAGTGCTTATTGGTAAGGTTTGTGAATGAATATTGTGTTAGGAATGGTAAAAAAATTTCAATAATCTAATATATGAAGAGTTAGCAATAAAAAAATTCACATGAAGTTGCAAGCAAATGACATGTAAAGTAAGACAACTTAAGTGATGCTTAGATAAGAGGTTCTATCTATTGCTCTCAAGGACCTATTACAATGCTAAAATCCTTAGATTGTCTTTCTTATTCTACACTTTAGCCTTGTATTTATAAAATTTTAGGTTAGGTGATAGGAGTTCATTTGGTAATGTGAAACTAGATAGTTTCCAAATGAATAGTCCTACCATGTGCACTATCATTAACATTTAAACCTAGCATGTTGACTACTTAATTATACATGTTGGTGTGCAAGTTTATACCACACATGATTCTAAGTAACTTAGGTTAAACATCCTTAGTTAATACCCAAGTTTCATAGGATAATACCAAGTTACTCTTTAACCCTAATTATTTACTCTAACACCCTCCCTTAAGATTAATATGTGGAGAGAGAGAAAAAAAAACTTTGAAAATGGGGTTTAAAAATAATCATAATGAGATAACCATGTAAAACCAAATTGAATAAGGAATATGTCCTCACAAACAACCCCAAAATATATATTCTAAAACCCTAATCATAATAGAAAACTCAAGTTAATGAGGTGAAGCAAAAGGCTTTGAAAATATGTTAGCAACCTGTTATTGAGTCAAAATGTACTCCAAGCTAAGAACTCCACCCTAAATGTGTTAATGAATGAAGTGCATATGTACCTAAGTGTGTTTGGTCTAATAGTTCTCAAATGGGTTGTGAGATATGTGAATTACACTCTTGTTGTCACACCATATTATAATGGGTGAATCCTATGTGAAGCCAAACTTTGTCAATAACTAAAAAAGATAAAGAACCCACTAACATGTTATACCTAATGTCCTATACTTTGCCTCTATAGATGAAAGTACCATAGCCTATTTCTTATTTCACAACTAATAAATATCTAAATAACTAAGAAAAAATATGAAACTAGAATTAGAATGCTTGTCATCAAGAGAAACTACCCAATTTGAATCACTATACCCAACCAACCGAGTATAGCCCCTAGTGTAGTGTAATCTAAATTGGAGTAGTGCCTCAAAAATATCATAATATGATCTAGTATCATACTAATGACTATTATGAGGGTCATGTGCAAACCTATATATAAGCCCAACTACAAATGAAATTTTAGAGTGAGTATGGGTCAAATACATAAGACTCCCAACCATCTACCTATATAATGTAGGATCACAAAGTGGAGTAGTACAAGTGGTAGTGAAATTCACTCCATAATGAAAAAGAGGAATTGGATTTCAATAGGCCATTCCAAAACATTGAATATTTTCATAGGTATACTTATGTTAACTCAAATAAATCCTTATATCTGACTGTGAAATCTATAAACTAAGGAAGAAGTGAAAAAGACCAAGATATATCATATAAAACTATGCTAGCAAAAAAAGCTAGAGGAGAGAAGAAATGAATCCATATTCTCATAATAAGCCTAAGGGGCTTATTTGAGATTAGAAATATACCTCCAAAGTTTACAAACAAGAGAAAAATCATGAATAAACCTAGTAGGCTACTCCATATAGATTTCTTCCTATAAATATCCATGCGAGAAAGCACTCTTAACATCCATATGATACACTGGCCAAGCCTGTGATGTAGTTAAGTAAAGTCTCAAAGTATTCTCACACTTTAGACTCTTGAGAAACTCTTTTCTATAATATAGGACTTATACTTGTCAATGGACCCATCAGTTGCATACTTGGTGTCGTAAATCCACTTACACCTAACCAACTATATTCCTTTATAAAAAATGACCAAATCCCAAGTATGATCTTCATCAAATAAGAATACTCATTTATCATCATATCATCCCAATATTATATCCCATAATCATGTGAAAAATATTATATATCCCCATAGAATGCTTGACATAAAATTCTAGTACCTATAGAATGTGCATGATGATGTTGAGTGGGTGGAAGATCTTGTATGAAAGGTGATTCCTTAGAAACTATAGTGCATGCCCACTTAGGCATATTAGAAACATCAATATGAATAGGATCCTCAACCTCTATAACCTCCTCATGGGCCTCCTAAAATGGATCCTCAAAAAATTTATCCTCAATAGATGGTGAAGAATCATTAGAAGAAGGAATTAAAGGAGAGGATGAATCATGAGATGTGAAGTGTTCATCGCACTATACATGTGTTTAAAAATTCAAATAATGAGTATCAGGATATAAGAGGTGATAAAATATCATGTCCTTATAATACCCTAAAAATATCAAAGGTTTGGTCTGCCTACCCAATGCTTTCCTTTTCTTCTTTGGTATAAAGACTAAAAAAAATGAGACATCAATCCTGGTTATAGACCAAGCCTCCTCTAGAGTCAGATGCTTAAGTGCTTTGTGTGGTGTATGATTTTTAATGTAATTCACATAATTAACTACCTCCATCAAATAGATAGGAGGTAAATCCTAATAATTCATCATGCAGTTATACATCTCATTCAAAGCTCAATTCTTCCATTCTACTAAGACATTTTGTGGAGTATGTGAAATAGAATGATTGTGAAAAATCCCATGAGCTTCAAAAAAATTAGAGAACTCTCAACTAAATTACTCCCCCTCAATATCTATTTGAAGATTCTTGATGTAACTAGAAGACTATTTATCGACCAAACCCTTAAATACTTTGAAGTGAGAAAAGACATCACTCATGTATGTGAGAAAATAAACCCAAGTAAGACTTGATAAATTATGAATTAAATTAAGTGCATAATTAGATTTGTTGAAACAATGAGTAGGAAAGACCAATAAATCACCATGCACAAGCTCAAGTGGTGAAGAATCTCTCTTGGACACATTTTTAGGAAATTGATCTTGGTGTTATTTCCTTGATGTACAACCAAGGCAATCACCATCAAGACATGAAATTATAGAAATATGCACTACCATACTATTAGTTCTCAATCATTGAAATATATATAATCAAGATGTCCAAATGCCTCATGCTAAATCCTGCTCTCAAAATCTATATGGAAAACTAAACACATTCTTAGAGGAGTATATACCATCGAAACCATCAAAGTAATAGAGTCAAGAACTATGATCAACAACACCCTATGCAATAAGTGTGTTAGGATTTAACAAATTTTGAACTTTAACACCTTATGGTGTGAAAGTCACTATTTTTCCCTAACCCAAATGTAACATCTAATAAAATGAAATCAGATTTGTTGTGATGTCTAGAACATATAGTTCATCATTGATGTATATCACCCTGACCATTAATAGAAATAAAGTTAGAATCTCCAACCTCAATGTTGGAAGTAGAACTCAAACTAAGAGATGTAAATAACTCCTTAGAAGAAGTCATATGGTGAAAATCACTAAAATATAGAACCCAAATATCTAATAATAGGTGACTGTGATATCCTAACAACATTAAGTGTTATGCCATACTCATGAGATGGAGAAGGAGTGGAGATAGAAATCTTGTGTTTCTTGATGACATCCTCTATCTCCTGCATTCTCTTAAAACACCTAGACTTTTCATGAATAGGACCCCACAATAGGAGTAATATGGGATAGACTTATTTTATGATTTGGAAAATGGTTTGGGTTTAGATGTGTTGGTGTTTGGTTTAGGTGAATTTTGATATGGAGTAGTGTTCTTATTATTTGTTTTTCCCTTACTCTTAGGATGATACTAATGATTTTTAGAGGTGTAAGACTTAAGGTGGGATAATTTAGATTATTGCCTACTAATTATTTCACAAAATGACTCTAAATTAGACATTTTGAATGTAGCACCTAAGGCATCCATGTTAGAGAAAAAGTTATAATCAAAGATTTAGAATGGACCACTCAACTTGGACAAAATAAATTACACATACTCTTCATCTTTCTTATCTATCCACTTTCCTTTTAAACCATGTTAAAAATGCATAAACTTAGTGAGGTAGTTAAAAATAGAGGAAATTTCATAAGGATTGATTGAAATGAGCTCCAATTCAAGCTACATGGCTCTCATGTGATCTATTTTCCCAAAGAAACCTTTAGCTTAGCCCACATTTTGAATGGAGTATCATAACCATCTAAATGAAGATCCAAACTATCTCTCACATAAGTCCCTATAAAACCCACACACTGACCAAACATACATTGGTGCTGAAAGTTTTCATACTCTTGGAAACTGTGGTTGAGTTTCATTCATTAGGGACCATAATCCTTTATGTTTAATGATTATTTCCATTCTAGGTCTTCATGTATGTTAATTTTGTGTTTAAAAGGATAAAAAATACCAATACTAAAATTATAATCCATGCTATTGAATCACCATAGAGTATAAATATTGTAAAGGGGTGTACAAAATGGCAACAAGATAACCCCCCAAAAGATTATATTAAGGACAACCCAATTTTGGCACTTTATAAAAGTACTACATTTTTATAAAGTGATGACACCATTGGATATATAGTTTAAAAACATAAACTTTAAAAAAATATATAACTAATTTTTGACTTATAGTTCAAAAGATATAACCTTTATGAACTCTCATAAATGGATCAAAAATATTAAAATTACACTAGAAACCGATTTTAATGACCAAAATAGAAATGAAGGTAGGATTCCAACAACTCATTATAACCAAAACATAGCCATAAATATATTCAAGTAATATAAATTGGAAAATAATGTTGATGGTTACCTTAGTATGCATTCAACTGAATGACACTTCCTATTTAAGGAAAAATTATAGGGTGTAAAAGAAAAAAATGAATTAACAAACTATTTTTTAGAGGAGATAAGTATGGATTACAATTTTATGTGAAAATAAAATATCTTAAGATTAGTTAAGTTATGGGAAAAGATAAATTTGATGCTACAACACTAATATTCAAGGAAAATTCCAACATAGCCTTGAAAAATGGCACACTAGTCCAAAATGGCACACTTTACTTAGTCCAATGTGGCCAGTCAACTGAGAGTTACAATGCCACCTTCTCTCCTGTTTGAAATCACATTATAACTTATAACACTTGATATATATCCTCATCTAAAATAAAAAAGGATGGATACTCTAAATCTCAAAGCAAATGTTTAATGATCCAACACTAGTTTCAAAATGGAATGCTTGTTTAATTCTTAAACTTTAATGTTCCACTCTATATCTCTTCTAATATCTAGAAAAGCATAGATCTAGGTAGAATATATATGATCCATATAATATCTCCCTTCTCCAATTTTTTTTAAATATTTCCAAAAATCCACACAATCTCTTCCTCCTTCCAATGCTAAGCAAAGATAATGGTGCCAAAGGACACTCCTCACAAGCAATGACCAATGCCTTCTTAACCCCAACATAGACCAAAAAAGATTAATGATTGGAAAATGATGCCTTATCAATGGAAATGGAATCCAATTTTAAGAAAACCAATTTAGGGTTGTAAAAAAGTTGCTTTAGATTGACAATTCCTCCATAAAAAAACAAGTTAATTCTCTCTTTCCAATGCCCTAAAGAGGAAATTTAAACCAACACTAGATTTGAAAAGCTTCATTCCAATGCCTCATTTAGGAATGCATCAGATAAGGAAGAAAAGGAAGAGGGTTATTTATTCTAATGTATATAAAGGAAGAGTATTATAAAATTATCTGAAAATTATAGCTACAATGATGGATAAAACTATTCAAAGACCTAGTACCATGTTATGAATGGTAAAAACATTCCAATAATCTAAGATCTAAAGAATTAGAATAAAAAAAATCACATGAATCTACAAACAAATGAGATGCAAAACAAGATATCTCAAATGACGTTTAGAAAAGATATTATATCTATTGCTCTCAAAAAGCTATCACAATACTGAAATCCTCAGCTTCTCTCTTTATTATGCTACACCTTACCCTTATATTTTAATAGTTGAGGGTAGGTGAGAGGAATGAATTTAGTAATGTGAAACCAATTAATTCCAAAACAAATAGTCCTACCATGTGTACAAATCCATACCTACCATGTGTACTATTGTCAACTTTCAAACCTAACATGTTAACTACCTAATTAGATATATGGGTGTGCAATTTTATACCATACATGAGTGTAATTAACTTAGGCTAAACATCTTTGGTTGATACCCAAGTTATATAGGTTAATCCCAAATTAGTATTTAACCCTAATTAATTTAATATATTAGTATAATATTAATATATATTTGTAATTTAGTGCATTTACATGGAATATGTATCTTTAATGTGTTTTCAATCTGAAGTATCTATTAACATCTAACCTATGAAGTATAAAATATATCTAATATGTGTCAAAAATATAAAAAATCTATCCCAAATCTATGAAAATTGGTGCCAAATGTACATAATTGTGTCACAAGTGTATATCTAAATCTTATAAATTACATCAAATTATTCAAATTATGTCAACTATGTGTATTTGGATTCATGTCTGTATGACATGCCCCAAATAATATTCACCTAATTTTATGTGAGGGTAATTTAATGTGATAGTAAACTTATCTCAAAAGGAGAAGACAACTATTTTATATTTGTATCAATGTAGTAAAGAAGCATTTAGTGGTATCATGTCTAAGTAGATGTATTAATGCAGCATATAGTATCCAAACATAATAAGCCTTAATATGCATGATGTGGATCATGGTAACATATAAAAGTAATAATCTAAACAAAAAATGAATGAAACACACAAGATAACTCAGTATCACATAAAGAGGGTGTATGGAGAACACAAAAAAGGGGCATGTAAAAATGTCACACACTCAAGGGGAGGATATGTTCAAATTTACACATATTAAATAGATAAAACTTGAGGCATTGGGGACAAAAAACAAGGAAAACATTCAAATGTTCCAAAATCCATATAGGAAAACAAGCAATAAGTACACTCAAGTAAGTCATGTGATAAGATGAATAAGTGAAATATCCAAAACTAACATAAACATGTCATACTAGTCCCTATATACATTGGTTATAAAAATGTCCTATATACTAGCATATCAGGTAGACTATATAAGAAATTAACATGAGTATAGGAACATGTAAGCATTAATATATAAGTTCAACATGATAACATAAAGTGATCATAAAATAATATAACATGTTTAAATCATGATCAATATAAGCAAGATACTTAAAACATAACATGTCACATGAGTATAAGAGAGGTCAAACATATACATTCTCATGTATCATGGATCGATTATATGTTGATGTATGTTACTATTGTTGGTGTTGTGGCATTGATGTTGTCATTGATGTCAAAGTTAAGATGGAGGTCATTAATGTCAAATTCAAAGTTGATGTCATGCATGGTGAAGTGGTATGTGATAAGGTGTCTTATGACAAGAAAGAATTTGAAGGAAACCTATTATCTATTTATTATGAGATAATTTGAAGGAAACCTAGTAATGTTTTTGAGGTTGATGGCATGTGAAGGTCAAGATCAAGATACTAGGTAAACATATTTTTGATCACTAGTCTTAAGAAGCATTGTCATATCATAAGCATATGTGTGAAGATGGTGGTATGGTAAGATGGATACACATAGGGACAAGTTAATTTTTAATAATTACAAATCATGAATATGAATTTTTTAAACGCTCAAAATGTTTCAAGGTAAACATTCAAGGGTATGGTCTTAAGCCCAAGCATGTAACCAAACTAGTCCTAATGAGGAGCCTTAAGGTGTTATCATGAATGAAAATCACTAGTAGAGAATGTGTGAATATTTTTGACACTTTTTTAACATGTGTATAAGTTATATAATCTTTTTAATGAGGTTTCAAAGTCAGTTCTTGGATTAGTCTTTGCTTAAAGAGACCTAGTGAGAAAATATAGGCTTGGTAGCATGATAAGGTGAGAAGTCTAAGGATTATAAGAAGAATATTTACAATTTGTGATAAAGTTATGAGGTTTTATGAAATTAAAATGAGGTTTTTAAATCATTAAAATAGGTTTCAAGGTGTTTTCAAAGTCTACATATGGCTTAAAAGTTTTAGGCCTAGTATGCAAAAAGACCTAGTGTGGCCTAATGAGGGGTCAAGTTATTTCTCCAAGGTGATGTATCTAATTAGAGATTTTTATGAGGTTTTAAAAGTTATGTCAAGTATGTTGACCAAGCCCAAGGTCATAGACTCAAGGAGAAAGCAATAAATTTGGTTTTGAGGTTTTATTTGTGCAGATAATGAGGTATAGTAGATCTAAGAATAATTTTATTATGCTCCTTGGCACACACAACCTTTTCATGAGATCCTTATAAGTTCATGGAAATTGGTGAAGGTTCCTATCTTAAATTTCCTATTATTTTTTTTGGATTTGAAGTTAAAATCTTTATGAACAATTGTTCAGAATAGAAAGCAGTCTAAACCCTCTTAAAACCCTCATAATGACTTGATAGGGAAGATATTATTGGAAATGTCTTAGAATGGATTCGATGAAATATTTTTATGATTTTATAATTTATAAGACACTCCCAGGTTTCTCTAAGTGGTATTGGTCTATTAGACGAGTGAGTGGAAGCTATAGGAAAAGGCTTGTTTCTCATATTTTTGATGTAATATGTAGGGTTAACTAGGTCAAAACATGAAAATTATTTGAGGATGATGTGTGAGAATTTTATTTTATTATTATTTCATTTTTTTATTGGGTTATAGACTTAAAATATTCTAAAATTATCATTGAAGTTGGCCTATTACTAAAAATGCCTAATGAGGAAGATAGTGAGAAAACCAACCAAAAGTGAGAATGAGATTAGGTATGGGTTAAAATGGATTAGGGATGGATAAAAATTCATGGTTTTATTTTTAAAAACCTATAACACATATAAACATTGAACATAATAATTGGAGATGATTATATACAAGTAGAAAGTTGCTCTCAAAATGCCTTGTTTAACATAGTGAGGTCTATGTAGCGCGAAGACATGAGATTGGTCTGTAAGACCAATTTATTAAAATTACACACACACACACACACACATATATACATATATATACATATACATATATATACATATATATATATATATACATATATATATATATACATATATATATGTATATATATATGTATATATATATATATATATATATGTATATGTATATATATGTATATATATATATGTATATATATACATATATATACACACACACACATATATATATATATAAACATATATATATATATACATATATATATATATATATATATATATAAACATATATATATATATACATACACACACACACACACACACACACACACACAAATAAATAAATATATATAATTTTAATATATTGGTCTTACAGACCAATCTCATGTCTTCACCTTACATGGACCTCACTATATATAATATATATATGTATACATATATGTGTGTGTGTGTGTGTGTACATAAATACATACATACATACATACATACATATACATATATGTATATATATATATATATATATGTATATGTATATATATATGTATGTATATATATATATATATATGTATACATATATGTGTGTGTGTATATATACATAAATACATACATACATACATATATATATATATATATATATATATATATGTATATACATACATATATATGTGTGTGTGTGTGTGTGTGTGTCTGTATGTATGTATACACACACACACACACACACACACACACACACATATATATATGTATGTTTTAAGGATTATTAAAGATCATATAAACCCATTTTAAGTTCATTATATATATATATATATATATATATATATATATATATATATATGTTTTAAGTATTATTGAAGATCATATAAAATCATTTTAAGTTCATAAAATTATTCACTCAGGTGTTCTATGTCTTGGTTTCCATGACTATATTTTGGAGTTACAAGCAGTTTTCTATGTGTGAGTGAGAATGATGTTCTCGAGTCATTATACATAATTTTAGGAATATAATACAAATTAATTTTTTATATAGGTATCATAGGTTAATTTAATGCATTTTTTTCATTATTAATTCATATTAAGGTGTGAAAAGTCAAAGTTTCTTGACTGGGTTTTGAAGTCTATGTACAATTCTAAATGAGCATATAGAAATGATCAATTTGAGGTGTTTTTACCTATGTGATGAAATATAATGGAATTTTTTATGACAATTATGTCATTTATTTTATATAAATTTGATTATTTAATATGGTTAAGTGGATAATTTTATTTTATATTTCATATATTCAAGGCAGACTTTCTAGTAATGAGAAGGCCTAATTGCAAGTAGACTGAATGATGCGGTTGAAGGAGTGAAATAAGATAAATGGTATTAGGTACCTAAGGTGAGATTATAATGGGTTTAATTTAATATTTTTTAAGTTTTTAATCCATTTTTTTAGGCTAACTTTTTTCTAAGGTGGCCAAGGTGAAATGTGTGCTTTGAGAAGGCCTAATTGCATTAGGTCTCAATTAGGCCTAATGATGTTTTTAGTCCTAATGAGTGGTGAGCAACCTATGTAGTGGGTGTTTAAATTATGAGATATATATATTTTTTATATATTACAAGGTTGATTCAATTATGGATATTTTTTTCCTAACCAATATGAGTGACATCAAGAGTCAAGTATAAAAAGGTCTTATAGGCCTAATTTGACAAGTTATAATTTTAAGGATATGACTGAATGAAATAGAAGTTTGGAAACTAGGTAGAGAGGTTTAAGAACATCATATATATTTTTTAAATATGTCATGAATTTATAACATTGAATATATAGGTGACGAGCAAGGTCATATGACCTAATTCTGCCATGTAGGGGGCTAGTTGAGTGAAGAGACCTAACAGGCTTTTTGAGAGAGATAAAAGAGTGTTATGATAAAAATAAGGTAATAATAATTAGTTAGGTAATAAAAATGTATTAATATCTAATCATATATTCTAGTTATCTGATTTAGTGCTGAGTTACCTAGGGGGTTGGTGCCTCTTTATAAGTTGGTGCTTGCTAAAGGACTAGTTTAGTTAGTGATTGAATAGTAAGGGTTTGGTGCTCCTTGTGGGGTTGGTACCTCACTAAATATTGATTAATCTATTATAAAAATTTAGTTTAAGATATGTTTTAATGAATTTTATGCCCCATGAAGGTTTTCCACATATATCTTGCATTCTTATTTTGTATGTTTTTATAGATGCTTGTCTATGCATTAGTTGATGAATGAATGATTCATGGATGATAAGTGAATTTTAATGATTTTTTTCAAGAATTTATTAACCCTCACATATCAATATCTATACTTCTAAATTTTTTTAGTAGATTAGGTCCTTTGGATCTAGCCTAATATCCTAAAGGAGATCATAAGCAAGTGAAGATCGTTGGTCGAGCACAAAGTGGTTTCTCTATAAGAAAGGCTCTATTGATTAATGGATCTAATTATGATTTTTTTAGTGTTATTATGATAACATATTTGATGTCTCAATGTCATGATGTTTGGAAACTAGTTTTAGATGGATATACAAAGCCCCCTATTCCTCCTATAGATGGAATAGGTAAGAAGGCTAGTGACAATAATTCAAAATAAATGAATGGTATTATGTGTGGCCAAGTAGAGGCAAAAATTGTGAAGGTGATGTACTATATGTCTGATAAATAAAAGTGGGATAAGTTGAAGACTATCCATGAGGTATAATCTAAGGTCAAGTTGGCTAAGTTAAAAATCTAGAGAAGACAATTTGAAAACCTAAGGATGAATGAAGATGAGACCATTATAGCCTACTTGTTGAGGGTTGATAAAGTGGTCAACATAATAATAGTCCTAGATGATGAATTAAAAGAGTCTAATATATTTCAAAAGGTTTTGATATCTCTAACTCCTAAGTTTTATTATAATGTATCTATTGTTGAAGTGATGCAAGATATAGACAAGATAGAGATGGATGGAATTCATGGCACCCTAATAACCTATGAGATGAGAACAAGTGAAGAAAGACTTGCAAATAAGGAATCTAAATTCAAGGTAGAAAAGAAATAAAAAGAGAAGAAGACACAAGGTAATAAGGTCAAAGTAAATATAGATTCTAATATTGATGATGATCAGTTGATACCTATGTTTGTAGGAAAATTGAAAATAGGTTTAGGTAAATACAAGGGTAAGCTACCCTTTAAATGTTTTAATTATGGAGACATTGGATGCTTTGCTAACAAGTTCCATCATAATCATAAGGAAAAAGATGAAAAAGATCATGATGAAGGTCATGATGATGATAATAAGTCTTATAGACCTGATAAGAGTTAAAAAAAAATCATAAAGTATGATGACAAGAAGATTTTTTTCAAAATAAAAAGAATCTTTTACACCAAGGAAGACTGAATCTCATCTGATGAGAGTGAGAGAGGTGATTTTGAGAGTGACCATGAAGGTGATGGTCCTTATGTCAATGAATTTATCTTCATGGCTGAGGAAGTAAGTTGTTAAAATTAAGGAGAGTCCATGTGGTTTGGAGGTGTTATTGGTGATTCAAAACAAGAAGATGAGCTGGATTTTGAGGTTGTGTTGATGAATGCTTTAAAAGAACTAAAGATAGTGAAGAAAAAGAATAAGGGGATGAGGTCTCTTATCAAATAATATGAGGAGTAAATCAATTTTTTTGAAGATAGATTGAGTAAAAACTCCAAAGAACAAGAAGAGATAGTCAAATAGGTGGAGACTCAAATTGAAATACTGAATGCAAGCCTAAATGCTAAAGAACAATAATGTGTTATGTGTGTAACTAAAGTGAATTCCTTGAGATTTGATTTGGATCAGGCATAAACTAAGGTAATGTCCTTTGTGAAGTTTGAAAAGAGTACCAGTGATTTAGACAACATCATGATTAGTCAAAAGACTGCTAATGACAAAATAGGTATTGGTATTAATGGAGACCAAAAGAAGAACACTAATGTGATCAAGGGGAATCAGACCTTAAAGGTCAATTGTTAATAAAGGAATGAGGGTACTATAAAAATGAAGACAAATACTATCAGACATCCTAATGCTAAAATTTATGCTAATCTTTTCAATGGTTATTGTTATTCATGTAGCCAGTTTGGTCATAGATCTAGTCATTGTAGAAGTCCCTCCAAGAATGAATATGATTGGAACTATGAGAAGAGTCATCAGTCAAGAGTTATGGGTCATGGTGTATTTCCATAAAAAATATTTGTGTATTTCAATTATCAAAAGGTTGGTCATATTAAAAATTTCTATAAGCATGGATTCTCAAGTTAAAACAAGAAATTTGAGACCCCTAGTATGCAAGAAAGAAGACAAGATAGTGAGTGTAAACCAAAGGTAGATAAGGTGAATGATGACCAATTTATAAGTCTAAGTAGACTATTTGCCATGGTGGAGAATAATTCAGATGTAAATGAGTGCCAAGAATTCTCCCTATTGTCTTAGATTGTGGATGAAAATGTCAAGACAAATAGACCAAGTTAGATTCTTGTTCAAATCAATTTTTAATAATTCAAGCCTAAAAGGATCATGAAGACATTTTATTCTAGTAAGGACATGGAGATATAAGAATATCTTAAGTCTGTTTTCTAGTACCCAAGAGAGAAGAGGTGACTCCATTAGTATTCATAGAGTTACTCAACTAGTGAACATAAGCATGAATGATGTTTGGTCTTAGGTGGAGATTCATAATCTTTGTTTTAGATCCAAAGTTCAATCAATATTATATTGGAGGTGCGATTGAAAGAGATGAGTTAAAAAGTATTTTTATGATGACTTGGTCAAACCAAGTCACATTCATGGTATTATCTAAAAAATCAATATGTTCATGAAGTTAGTTGGTTGTGAGCCTGATATACGTTAAGTTGTTGAAAAAGAGAGAGAATGATCTTGTTTGGAGATAAAATGTGTGTTATTCTAGGTCCAAGGATTAGATCATTTTTAATGTATGACCCTTTGTCATTAATGTGAAAGGGGGAGAAATTTCTAGTTTCGGAGAAAGGTCAATCTAAAGAGATCCAGCATGGGAGATGAGAATGATTAGCTTTGTTTAAGTGTTTCCAATCAATGAAAAAGGGGGAGATTATTGAGGTATGTTACTCTTTTTGGTGTTTTTGAATGGATGTTGTCATTAATTCAAAGTGAAGATGGAGGTAATTAATGTAAAATTCAAAGTTGATGTCATGCATGGTGAAGTGGTATGTGATAAAGAGTCTTATGACAAGATATAATTTGAAGGAAACATTTTTTCTCTATGTTGAGAGAGAATTTGAAGGAAACTTGGTAATTTTTCTGAGGTTGATGATATGTTGAGGTCAAGATCAAGATACAAGGTAAGCATACTTTTGAGCACTAATCTTAAGAAGCATTGTCATATCATAAGCATGTGTGTGAATATGGTCGTCTAGTAATATAGATACACATATGTATGGGTGGATATTTAAGAATGTCCAAGAATGAATTTCAAGTGATGAAACGCTCATTAATTTTTTCAGGTAGACATTTAGGGGTATGGTATTAAGACTAAGCATGCAACCACACTAGTCCTAGATCTGCCTAACCTAATGAGGAGTCTTGAGGTGTTACCATGGATGAAAATCATTGGTAGAGCATGTTTGAATATGTTTTACACTATTTAAACATGTGTATAAGGTATATAACGTTTTAGAGGAGGTTTTTAAGTCAATTTTTGGCTTAGTCTTTGCATGATGAGGTGAGAAGTCTAAGGATTATAAGAAGAATATTAGCAATGTGTGAGAAATGTATGAGGTTTTATGACATTATAATGAGGTATTAAGGTCAGTACAATAGGTTTCAAGGTGTGTTCAAAGTCTAAGTATGGATTACATGTTTTAGGACTAGTATGAAAAAGGATCTAGTTTGGCCTAATGAGGGGTTAAGTTCTATTTCCAATGTGAAAATTATCATGATATCATTATCAAAGGTGTGAGAGGTTGTGTCAAGTGTGTTTACAAAGTATAAGGTCAAAGACTGAAGGAGAAAATATGAAATTTGGTTGTAAGGTTTTTTATGTGCACAAAATGAGGTATAATAGACCTAAGAAGAATTTTCTTATGCTTGTTGGCATGTGAAACCTTTGCATGAGATCTTAAGAAGTTCATGGAATTTGGGAAAGGTTCATATCTCAAATTTCATAGAAATATTTATGTATTTAAGGAGCAATTCATTATGTACAATTGATAAAAATGGAAGGTAGTCTAAACCCTCCTAAAACCCTCATAATGACGTGATAGGGAATATATTGTTGTAAATGGCTCAGAATGGATTGGATGACCTATTTTGGTGATTGAATCATGTAGAGGACTCTCTTGGATTTCTCTAGGTGGTATTGGTATGTTAGAATAGTGAGTGAAAGCTACCAAAAAAACCTTTTTTCTTATATTTTTAATGTAATACGTAGGGTTGACCATGTCAAAGCATGAAAATGATTAGAGGATGATGTGTGAGACTTGTATTTTATGATCATGTAAACTTATGAATAGGTTAAATACTTCAAATATGCTAAACTGGTCATGGAAGTTGGCCTATCACTAAAATGTATAATGAGAAAGATAATAAGAAAACTAGACACAAGTGAGATTGAGATTAGGCATGGGTTGTAGTGGATTAGAGATGGATCTAAATGCATGGGGTTATTTTTCAAAGCCTATATCACATATCTCTAATCATACTTCCTATGACCCTACTCCTCCTTATGATTACACATCAGGGCATATTCAGACTACTAGCCTTGGTTGTCTCACTTTGAGACATTCTCCATTTGCTTGGACCTTTCTTGTATCATATTCTCATCCCTTATATATCTTTAAAACATCTCAGATGTTTTGTGTGCCAAACAAGATCTTTAGGCACATCTTAGGCCCCTTCCAAAGACATGTTAACCACCTTAGGTGGCCTTTTGACCTAGGCCATGGCTTAGGGAGGAAATCAATGGCCTAAGCTACACATTTCCTTCACAAAATCCATGGCCTAGGAAAAACATGCAAAAAAGGTCCCTATTTGGGCCCAAATGCTTAGAAATGACTAGTTTTTGGTCTTTTGGTGGATTAGTGTTGAGATATGTGCCAATTTTTCATTCATTTGAGCCTCTCTCTTGAATTTATAGTTTGATCTTCCCACTTGATCATCACACTCAAATCTTGGATATTTTTTTGAATCTCTCTTGGTACTTGCTTGGCACACTTAACTTTCATTATGATAGGAGATGCCCTACCATATAATATCTAATCTTGGTGATTCACATTACTCTATATAGTGTTATTAAAGCTTGTAGGTTATTCCTAGATCTTTAAAGTCTCCATTTTACTTGTTATTGTGATCCTTGTATTGGAGCTCTTATAGATTCTCATATTTTCCTTCGCCTCTTCCACAACTTTTAGCTCTTGGTTTAGACTCAACTCATATACAGGCTAATCCTCTTACTCTCATGATTCCTAGCTTGGATAATCAGTTGGTCAAAAATTTTCACATGTATTTTGATTTTTCTATGAAGTAATTTTACTTTTCAAGGTGAAATTATTGTTAGGTTTTGATTGTTTTAGTGATTTTGCTTGTTTAGTACATTATCTAGGATAGTTTCTGATGTTTTTTGCATTTTTATGTGGTTAATAATATATTCATTGATTGAAGTATCTCCTATTATATGTTATTCTTGAATTGGAAACATTTCTCATTACATAGTAGGATCCTACATGCCAAAAAAAAACTATACAAGTTATATAAACAATCCAATCTCTTTCTAAACTAGAAAACTACATTGCTAGAGAACAATAGTGTTGAAAGCAAAGAGATAAATCAAACTTGGATTAGGCATACTCTTGAACCATTTGTTGAAAATGTATTTATTTCTTAAAATTTATTTCATTTGGACTGAAAGTACCTTTGCTTCTAAGTTTATGCATTACTTATTATCTATCTTTATTCAACATTGTTATTTATACAATTTATATGCAATTAGTTGTCTAGTCTTGGCTACTTACTTTACTATGGTTAGACCCACTATAGATGCATGTATCCTTCACTTTATTGATGATGATAGCCTTAACCTAGTTTAAAAGTCTATCTATATCTTGGTGCAAGCCATCAAACTAGATAGCCACTATAGATCTCCTATAGCCCATAGAAACCTTGAGCACTATAACCTTCTAGTTATTTTTTTAAGTACCCTATGTACCCATAAAAAACACTAGTTGTTCCATTTATATTTATGGAGCTACATTTTAGCACACTCAATGGGATCCCACATATATTCTCATGCTAGTTATATCCCATTTAGATCTCTCTTAGCTAACTCCCTTCTGTTATCTATTAGGCTTTATTTTTAGTTATGTTTTGGCTCTTGCCTTGGTTATTTTCTCTTACTTTAGTTTTGTGTTATTCTCCTTATTAGTTTTCCATTGGTTTACATTTTATATTATCTCCCATGTTTATCTTATTTCATTACATATATGGTTGTCCTCACACCCTTGGGATGATAATCCCATTAGATTCAAGGCCTTATCCCTGAGATTACTCATAGCAATCCATGGTTGTAATGGAACACCATAGACAATGTAGGATATAGGAGGTTCCCTCAACCTAGCATGGTGATATAAACTATCTCATGTTACAAAAGGTATAGTATTTGAATGTCTAAAAATAATGAAATCTATCCTCTTTTCACTATTTTGAGCTTCATTCACCTGAGGATGTTTCCCCTCAACCTCATGCCATGACTCATTCACCCATTCAAGATGATCAGGATCCACTTATATGATTGAGACCTAATGAACTACATGATATCACTGATGATTTCCATAGACACTTTTAGGTGAATGAAGTTCACCCTTCTCCACCTAGGAGTAGGTTTTATGATTCCTTTGGAGACAAAGCTCACACCCATTCAGTTTTGAGTACCTCAACAAGTTCTCATGTGAGTTCCATACCCTTTTCTTGGTATGAGACTCTATAGAAAAAACCTCCTCATGTACATGTTTTGGGTCATAGGTATTCTAACTCAAAAAAACATCTTTGTCATGAGGACTCTTCCCATCCTCCGCATCCCTCCTTTAGAGTTTCTAAGGAGTGTGTTGATTTTGATCACCACCTACAGACTAGAGATCTATGGGATGCCTATCTTGAGAATTAGTTATATTAGGTTGACCCTCATATGATGGAACATGACCAAAATTATGGAGAATTATGCCACAATGACCATTCTCACCAGTATGCCACATCATCCCATCATCCCCATAGGGAGCAGTATCCTTATACTCATTCTCCACCCTATGGTAGAGATGATTTTCAGCATGAGCATCTCCCATATTATGAGCCACTTTGACATGATCATCTCCATGATCAAGGTTATGATGATGTCTATTGGCATAGGAAACATCATCACCATCTATATCCTTTTGTATATCATCACCAACCCACTATCAATCATGATTATGTGAATCTCTATAGGAATCCTCTAGCCCCTTGGGTACATGTTATTCCCCTTCCTACTCCTATACCTAAACTAATTAATATTCAATGGGACTCAAGACTCTAGTTACACTAAGCATATTACAAAATTCATGATGGAATGTATGGATTATAAATAGGATGAAGTCATGATGTTGAAGCTCATGTTTGCTTTCAAAATCTACCTTCAAATTCTCTCTCTAGTTTCCAACTCCTTCTAGATGACTTCCTCCAATTATTTGATATCTCCAAACCTTTCAACCTCAACATCCAATCACTCAACTTTATGTTATAAACGAAGGGTGAGTCAAACATTGATTTGGTGTGTAGTTGGCATTTAGTCATCCATACATGTAGAACAAGGTTCTTGTATGATCAAATTTATGGCATATTCATGTGAGCATTGAGGTAGGAGGTTCACCTTGTGGTCCTCAATCATGAATCCACCTCATATGATGAAGTTGTTAATGAGTGTCTATAGATTGAAGTCTTTGAGGTGCATGTAGGCATGTGGCCCATGCCCACCCAAAATTCATCCTCTTCATGTGATCACAAATGTAACATAATTGGTGATGGTGTCATTGATTCTCCTCTTGAGAAGAAAGACAAGAAGGATAGCCATGAGGTGAAATATTTGAGCAAGAATCCAACTAAAAATAAGTCTTTTAACTCAATCAAAACAAAAAAATGGACTATGTTTATTTATGACACCACCAAGTTTTAAAACTTCTATCAGATGAAGGGGCATAATGATGCCAATTATACAACCCAAAATTTTGGTGTGCAAGCCTTACCTCCATCTTATAGTTCTCCACTTGCCAAACCTAACTAAAAATTGAATGTGTTCAAGGATCCTCTACCTCACCATAACAAGGAGAAGAATAAGAATAAAATGAAGAAATTAAAGACTAAGGCACCTCATTCCTCTTATTTCTCTTATAACAATTCTAACTCCTCTTCCAAGGCTAACCCAAGAGGCAAAGCCAAGCATGAGAGTAGAAAGGTTGTTGATGCCATTGACATAGCCTCTATTGGGTATGAGTGATTTGTCAACACACACTAAATTAAAGTCACATACCCTATTAGAGAGACTAGTAGTGTTGGGCCTCATGTCCATCCCATGAGGATAGGGAATACCATATTCAGATTTGACTTTCAACGTAACATCCCTCCCCAAGCTTGACATCATCCTTACTCTATAATAAAGGAGTTACAAGGCATCTCAGCTAGGATCTCCATTTGGGACCTTCACCTTTGCCCTAAGTAAAGCATCTTCATCTTTGATGAGCTTGGTCTCTCTTATGAGGGTCCAATATGGGATGATGTCAAAGAGTTGTTCAACTTTGATGAATCTAAGCACCCTCACCCTTCCTTCCTATCCTATCTTTCAACCTTGCCTCTTTGCCAAATGTTTTGATTCTTTAATAGAGGGCTTGGTTTTCTCTATATATTGAGACCTATATCGATGAATACCATGTTAAGAGACACATCATTGATGAAGGAGATGTGTTAAATATCATTCCCCTCCATGTGTTCAATGAGCTTGGGATTGGTCAAAATAAGCTCTTTAATTATTTCCACAACTGTGTTGGTTTCAAAAATGACATAGTTATGCCATTAGGAAATGTGAAGCTCTAGGTTAAGTTTGTCCTTAAGATAGTTAGGATTGAGTTTTATGTGTTAGATTTCGATCTCTCATAGAATATGATTCTTGTCCATCCTTGGACCCTAATCATGTAGGCCATCACATCAGCCATGTTTTACATGGTTTAGTTTATGCATGAAGGTGAGTTTCATACCATAGAGGCTAACCTAGATTCTTCAACATTACTTTAACCAAAGACAAAGCCCTCAAGTGTTGCTTTTTATATATTATCATAGGTTTGTATATATTCCCACACACCCCCTCCTATTGAGTCTCACTTTCTCTAGGATGAACATTGTGATCCGAGTATCGAGCATCTTTCACTCCTTCAAAGTTTTTCACACATTGGCCAACACCCTCTCTAAATCCATGATGCTAGGTTGGCTCTTCCTTTCTTGGAGACCTATTTCAAGATGTCTCTCAAAACATTAAGCTTCCCATAATATCATGCTTCTCTCATTAGAGTATCAACTCTCTCAATGCATCTCCCACTAAGATTTTTAGAGTTGTTGAGTATGATATTGAGTGATATTCCATCAATAGTATAGCACATAATCCAACCAATGAGAGGAGAGATTAAAATAAGCTCATGCTTATGCATCATAAATGCCTCCATACTTTAATTTTTTTAGGTTTAGAGGTACTATTAATCAATAATGACCCTACCTTTAGAACTCTTATGTTTCAGGTCATGACTAGTGAACCTAAGGATATGGATTTTCCATCTCCTTCTTCCCACCTTTTCCCTATTATTTGGCCTCTTCATAAGATAAGTAGTGGCCTACCTCAAGATTATGCCTATGGTTAGGGTGAAGTGGTGTCTTTCCTTCAAGGGAATTTCTAGGCTTGGACCTATGGTGCTTTGGTGAGCCTCACATCTTACCAAAAACACCCTCTCTAGGCCGTTATTTGATGGATTGCCCCTCTTGTGGCATCCATTATCAAAACTTACATATCTTTTTAGCCATTTGTATTGTGCACTCCTCTTTAGATGAACCTCAAGATATAAGTAGAGTCTTTTACTTCTTTTAGTTTGTTGGGATACTACTTGATGTAGCTAGCCCTTTATTGAATCCCTCTCTTTCCTCACATTGCATATATATGGTGTGGGTTAGCGGTTGTGGTTACTTACAACTTGATATAGACTTCCATAGTTTGTCTTCATCTATTACAAGCCTCCTACCACCCCTCTTTACCTCTCATTATAGTTGGTACTAAGGCACTCTCTGATGGTTGGCCACTGTATAGTAGTGGTGGCTCTACTGGTTGAGATGCTTTTCATACCTCTAGCACTCTAACTCCTCTTCCAATCTTCAAAATAGACCAACATGACATGGGATCAGTTTGTAAAGTACAAGAATGATAAAAATTTATTTTTTCAAGCTCAATAACTATTTTTCTTGTCTCCCTCTCATTCTAGCCTTTCTAGGCAAGTTATGAGCCCTTCTAGGCTCCTTGGGCCTTATGTTGGCCCTTTTTGTCCTAGGTCATAGTTTTATGGGCTAAGGCATGGCCCTTGTGGCCTGGTAGTGGTCTAAGCCACATGTTTTCCTAGGTAGTCCATGGCCTAGGCATGAAGAATTTGTTTTGCCCTGGCTTAGCCTCTATTTCATCCTGTTCTTGCTCTTAGAATCACCAAACCTTCATCTTAGGGGTTTTAAACCATTTCAAACACAATGATGGGGTCTATTTGAGCCCTATTTAGGCTTTTTTAAGGACCATTTAATTATATTAGACCCTTAGGTACTATGGACTATCAAGCCTATGTACTCCTCATCAAGGTATACCTTGGGATAAAAGTTGATCTCTCTTCTTCTTTTAATTAGTAGTTTCTCTACTAGTTTGTAGCTAATCCCTACTGAATCCCTCTCCCTCTTTCAATATGGTTATTGTATTTGTGGGTTCATGGTTATAGATGATACAAGATTTGATTTGGCCTTTATTTATTGGTCTTCATCTCTTCATGGACATTTTATCGCCCTTCACCACCTCATCTCATAGTTAGTGTTGGTCTTTGCCCCTTGATTATGACTTGATTTTTTTCTTTATCTCCCTCATACAACTAACTCCTCCTACTCTATATTATGAAAATATTTCTAAAACATACTCTTACATCTCTGACCCCCATCATGGTGATTCACATGGATGGTGGTAGTTGAAGAAACCTAGGAACCATAATTACCACTTGGATTATCAATGCCCCATAAAGATATGAGCTTGTTGTAGTTGGTTACCTCCTTGACAATAAGATGAATAATGCATCCAATTATCATGAAATCATCATAAATTTAATTGATACTCATTTAATATGTGTGAATTTTGTGTAATTTTTCTATAATTCACTCTTATCCATGTCTTATCTCACTAGTTCCTAGTCTGTCCTTAGCTATGAGTTGATCCCCCTCTTTGAGGCAGTGCATGATTTACTCTCCTTCTTTGAGGACATCCAATTCACCCATATCCCTCATAGGGAGAACACTAGGGTTAACACCATAGTGAATATAATTATATATTGTATGATTTGATTTTATATCACTTGTGTCCCTTCTTTGCAAGATCAAGAGCTAGAGTTGGATTTTTTATTATGCAACGTTTGCACTCTCACCTATGGATCATGTCATTGACTTCTTCCACTACCATCCTTATTTGGTAAGTGTAGGTAATATTCTATTTTATATTTTTAGTTATTAATTTCCTTTAATTTTCTGTTACTTCCAAGTACTTCACAACACTCCATTCAATTGAACACCTACTGCTTGTACTTCAGGGGGGCATATGTAATCATACTTTTCATGACCCTACTCCTTCCTATGATTACACATCAAATAAAATTTATAATAATGATCATAGTTATCCTCCTTGGAGACATTATCCATTTTTTAAAACCTTTTCTACATCATATTATTATCCCATATACATCCTTATCACATCTTGGACCTTTTGCATGCCACATAGGCTCTCTAAGCACCTCTCGGGGCCCTTTCAGAGACATGTTGACCAACTTGGGTGGAATTTTAACCCAATTCATAGATTAGGAAGGAAAAAAATGGCCTATGCCACATTTTTCCTTCATAAAATCCATGACCTAGTTTGTAGCTAAGGTAGAACATGTTAAAAAGGTCCATATTTGGGCATAAATGACTAGAAATGACTAGTTTTTAGTCTTTTGACATATTATGGTTGAGATATATGCCATTTTTTCATTCATTTGAGACTCTCTCTCTATTAAGTTTCTTATTTTATCTTCCCAATTTATCATCACACTCAAATATTGGTTTCCTTCTTGAATCTCTCTTGGTTCTTACTTGCCACACTTAGCTTTCATTGTGAAAGGGGATGCCCTACCATACTGTAGATTATCTTGGTGATTCACATTACTATATATAGTGTTCCTAAAGATTATGGGAATTTAATTATTCATTTAAGTCTCCATTACACCTATTATTTTGATCCTTGAATTATATCTCTCATAGATTAACAACTTCTCCTTCACCTCTTCCACAACTTTTGGCTCTTAGTCTAGAGTCAACTCACATATAGATGGATCATCTTCCTCTCTTGATTCCTAGCTTGGATAATAGGTTGGTATAGATTATGCACACTTATTTTGATTTTTATATGAGGTCATTTTGATTTACAAAGTGAAATTATTATTTGTTTTCAATAGTATATAGCCTAAGTATTTATTGTTTTAGTGAATTCACTTGTTTAGGGCATTATCTAGGATAGTTTCTAAATTTTCTTTGATTTGTATGTGGTTAAGAATATAATAAATAATTTAAATATCTCCCATTATATGTTATTCTTGTATTTGAAGCATTTATAATTACATATTAGGATCTTACATGCCCAAAAAAAGTTATACAAGTTGCATAAACAATCCACTCTCTTTTTAAACTAGAAAAGTGCATTGTTAGAGAACAATAGTTTTGAAAGTAAAGAGATAGATAAAAGTTATATCAAGCATGATATCAAAACCTTGATAAAAAATGTATTTATTTCTTAATTTTTTTTATTTTTCCTAAAATTTCCTTTGATTCTAAGTTTACACATTACTTATTAGCTCTCTTTATTTAGCATTACTATTTCCACAATTTATATGCAATTAGTTGTCTAGTCTTAGTTACTTGCTCTAATATGGTTAGACCCACTAGATATACCTATGTTATTTTTGTACTTTATTATTATATCCATAACCTAGTTTACAAGTCTATCTATAGCTTGGTGTAATCTGCCAAATTGGATAGCCACTATAGATCTCGTATAGCCCATAGAAGCCTTGAGCCCTCTAGCCTTCTAGTTGTTTGTTTAAGTACACTATGTAATCCCCATGTAAAAAACTAGTGTTTCCATTCATATTATTTGAGATAAAATATCTATATTACTTTGCTACCGAAAATGGAATGTCAATTGTGGATCCTAATATAATATCCATATGACCATAATGATAAATTTTGGTTCACATGAGATGAGTAGCATTATTTATTTGAAACATTATGGAAAGAGTGGATAGTGATGCAACTCCTCTATAATATATCCTAACTCTCATAAACATGGAACACTGAAAAGTATATCCCAGTTATTGATATCAATGTTGAGATGATCATAATAACTCCCATTATTATTTTAAATAATGGTTATATCCTCTTTTCATGGGTGTTTTTTACTATGCCAAATTATATTTTGTAGTTAGTAATTTTTTGAGATCAGAGGGATTTTATCACTATTCTTGCATAATCTGTGTATGCCTTTCACTTTTGTATTTATAAATTTACTTTTTCAATGCTTCATAATGATATATATCATGACCTAGGATTATATGATAATTTAAATATTAGAATCATGTTTTACAGATGAGCCTACCCCATGACTTGTGTTTAGTAGGTGATAAAGATATAATCTTGTGCTCAAGTAGCATAAAGAGTATTGTGTATAGGGCCTTTTGTGTTATTTTGATCTTTAAAACCTGTTGTCATGACCTATATGAGGATTCCAAATTATCCACATGATTTATTTTATTTTTTCCATTGTAATTTTGACTTAAATATTTTAACCAAGAGGGATGAATTGTATAACAATCATTCACATGTTCATCTCCTATTTTTACTTTGCATTTATCTGAGATTGGTTTTGCTTCCTTTGGTGATGGATTTTACTTGTATGTACTAGGGCCTATAGGCATGAATAGGTTGTGGGATATAAGCTCAAGTAGATAAAAATTGAATTTACATAATAGTTCATTTATCATATCATGAGGAATATCATCATCATTATCATAGTAATCATAAATCTTGTCGTATTATTTCTTGGAATTTACCAATAAAGAAAGACCAATTTTTTTTCTTGTTATTGTAGCATCATTAATTCATTTTATAATATATATTTACCTATCTCCTTGTCCTTATCTTCATTATCCTTATCCTTATGTGTATCTATGTGTACCTCAGTTTTTAGTGCCTTATTAATATGCTGATATAAATTATTTATCATACTTGAGTCCCCTATCTCATAATTTGATATACTCTCATTTGGAATAAATTGCTTAGGTTGTACCATTTGAGGAACCCCTTATGTGTCAAAATGTAATATTTTGAAAATTTTAAAGGCTTCATCATCTATATTCATTATTCCTAATGTCCCATCATGTATGAATTTTACACATCGATGTAATTTAGATGATACAACTTCAATAATGTGTATCCAAGATCTACCTAAGAGTAAGTTATAATGCAATGCTTTCGACATTACTTGGAATGTAACTTATATTGTTTTGACTCCCAATGCATCACCTAATGTGATTTGTATAGTTAGTAGACTGTATTAATTATAATATATTTTGATTTGCATGTTTGATTTTGGAATCAAAACATTGATAATAGGCATTGCTTTTGGGAAGTCTGTGTTGCAAATGTATATACCTAATCTATTTCCAGCTAGTAATCTCTTGATTCCATTATTGTGAATATTGACTTATATGAATAAAGACAAATCTTCGTCAATGATACCATTTAAGGGGAGATATTTGTGGTCAAAAGTGATGAGATTCACATTGTTTTTTAGGTCTTGCATAATATCTATAAAATAAGTCATCTATATGTCATTTGGTACTTAAATTTCATGCAAAGATTCATATAATTTATCGTTATACATATTTAACTATTTAAAAGATGAAATATTGATATCATAGCATGGTTATTACTTAATTATTCCATCATATCATACCTGTTATATTTTCTTACTAGATTAGGCTTAAAAAGAACCTATTCTATATGGATAGGTGGTTAGGTAGTTTGGGAAACCCTTCATTTTTGAGTAGTGACAACATGGACCATGGAATCTAAAATAAATTGTGGATGAATAATGAGAGAGGGATATTTTATCATGTGAATAGGATTATGGGAACTAAAACTTGATAGCATGCATGTTGGTTACTAGTGAAGCTATATGAGAGCTTAATGTTATTTTAATAAGAGTTGTAATGAGAGATTATATGTTTATACTCTATTAAATCATTCTCTTTATTTTTAATAATTTTTTTGACTCAATTGGATTATCCCTTTGATTGATTTGGTAATGTATGAGAGAGAAAAAACAATTATGACCACTATTTATTGTATAAGGAAATAAATTTTAAGTGTATAGATTTTAAACATGACTAATTCCTTTTTTCTTAAGGTAAATCTAATTTTAAATATTTTTACTAATTCAAAAATCATAAAGTTAGAAAACCCTCAGGCAAGCTAGGCTTGCACAAGAAGTCTTAGAGGTTATGTTCACTAAATATTTAACCCTTTTTAGAAATAATGATTAAATACATAGTATCCTAATCAAGTAAGGAGTAATCTACTTGAAAAATTGGGACAATTAAGTAATTCATATTTATAATATATAGTGATACGATGCTGAATTTTGTAAAATTTCTAGATATAGAAAGTACAAAACCAAATAATAATTTACATGATTAAATACAAATAAGAAATAATTTATAGTATGCCTATAGATGTGTAGGTAGATATGAAAATTGTAAATTTAGAAACAATCATAATGATTCTTAGTTGTAAGTCATTAGATTCAAGAACTTAGTTCTTTGTTAGCCTATACACTATAATAAAAATTGGGACACTAGTGTCGATGATTCTATCCTAAATTATATGCTTATGTATGTAGTGAATTATAGGTCCTTTATTTTAGATTCCACCTACACCTATTAGGGTTCCTTATTTCCTTATATATTTTCAAATGGGTTCATGTGCACACATTTTAGATATAAGTTTTTTAATCAAAACCCTAAATCCTTTGATTAGGGCATGCCAACTTCTAAAAATGGGGGTTAATGGATCAATTGAAGTTGATTTGACCTCAAAAACCCTTTTTCAATGAGTGTTTTCTGCATATCCATATACTGCAAAGATGGCCTCCTACCAATGTAGTTCTCCCATTTTTGTGGGTTTGTGTATGAATAATCATATAATATGATATATATATATGAGTGCATGCAGTGATAAAAATTAAAACTTGATAATTCTCATGAACTAATGTTTGAATTATTCACACTTGTAATAATATTTCTCCTATGATTGATTTATAAATAGGGAAAATAATGATGGTTTTAAGTTTTCAAGGTGTTTTTGACATATGTGTGCTTGATAAGTATTGGATTATGACTTGATAATAATGAATGGTATTTGAATTATATTTATAAAAAAAAATTGAAATAAATCTCACATATGGTAAATTAATATAAATAGACTAACCCATACATATCAAAATATTTATAAATTTGAGTGTTTACAAGGTACGAACATTAGTGTTAGATATGAGAAAGTAGCATTGATGCTAGTTTCTTTATATAGATCATAGTTTTCTAGATAATAGATATTTTTTAAACCTTTATAACTAAGATTGCATGGTTTATATCATATTTTAATCATACTAGTGGCTATTGGTGATTTGGACAATTAAAATATCAGGGTTGGACTATAAGATAAGCATTTGGGCATAATGAGATGGAGATTGATGTAGGATACTTAGGATATAGATGTTATGTATAGAAAATTTTAGCTTTAACAGGTGTTATATGTTATATTTTTCTATGGAAATCATTTACACGATTTAATTTATTTTATTTTGATCATTCTTATTTTTTTTAAATTTTCCTATCAAAACAAAAAAAATTGAATTTTTGTACTAATTTTTGACATTTTTTGGATATTTTCTCATCTTTCAGTGTTTGAAAATGTCTTGATAATTATTATATAGGGTAAATTAATACATTATTACATTTTTATAATAATACTAATGACTTAATTCATGACTATCCATGTAAACCTCAATTGAGGTCAAAAGCTTATGTTGATTTTGTGAGTTAGTTAGGTAGTTTGAAAGAGTTTAGGAGTTGGAACAAAGAATAAAGGATAAATAAAGAGAAAAATTATGTGTGATAAGTAATATAGATAGTAAATAGGCCAATACTCTAATATTTTTGAATAAAATGAGAATAAATGTTTGTACAAATAGGCTATAAAGCATGACTACATAATGTTTGCACTCAAATCAATGGAAAGAATCTTTATTTGAGTCTCTTACTACAAATTTAAATCATATATAATTTTTAATTTGATGTATTGTTATTTTTATATTATATTAATTGTATTTTTCTTATTTCAAACTTAAATATAACTATACATGTTGCTTCAGTCAAGAAACACTACCATAACAATTTATAAAAAGTTGTTTTCACCTCTTTTTGGATTTTTCTAGTGAAAAAAATGGTTGAAAGAGGATGATAATGGTGGATAAGACCATATATAATTTTAATATTTTAAAAATAGTTCATAAAATTTAAATTATAATTTATTGTCTACTCTCAACCTGTGTAAAAGCCTACTACATTTTTTGGAATAAAAAATAGTTAAATATTGAAATTTAAGCCTCCAAAGTTGATGAAAATTGGTATGAATGTGTACAATAATGTTTTAAAATTTTAAAATTGGTTTGATAGTGGTTTTTAATTTTTAAATAAAGTTATCCTAAAATCAGAATCTGCAAGGCTAATTCATAGACCTAGAAACCCATATTTTGTGTTTTCTTATAGTTTTAAGGTTGAAAAAAGGTTCAAATAATTTTTGTGAGTTTATTTGAAAGTAATTTAATGGGTAAAATTATATAATATTATATTTACTCCTTTATTAACATCAATTTTCTCTCAAGAAGGCTTGTAGGCCTAATATCTCATTAAAGAATGTTGCTAGTTTGATGTTCTTTCTTTTTCTCTGCCATTATTTTGTATATAATATCAAGTTTTATTTTTAATTAAAGGTAAATTAATTATAAATATTTAATTTAGATAAGTTAAGATTAGGTTTTGAAAAATAAACTTGCAAGAAAGTGCAATAATTTCACTTAAAGGAACATATAGAGGTGGTGCTAGAGCACGTCAAACAAGAAAACCAAGAGAAGTATAAATATAGGAGATAAGAAACTTGGAGGAACATTTGGAGTTAGTAAAAACTAATCAAATAATATGTTTTGTAATAGGTGATGTGAGTGAAGGAGAGGAAGAACCACTAGAAAAAGTGGAAAAAGAAGAAGATGAAGAGAGAATGGAAGAAAGACTCTTGAAAGAAGTCATATGAATAGGATAAAATCCCAAATTAGAGGTTCCAATATATGTAAAAATTATAAATTTTGAATAACTTATGGATTGGATAGATATAATAGAAAACTATTTTAACTTTCAAAGAATAAATGAAGACAAGAAGGTCAAGTTTTCATATACAAGGTTGAAGAAACATGCATGTCTATGGTGGGATAATGTATAAGAGGAAAACTAAAATAAATAAAAAGAAGATAAAATCATGGGAAAGAATGGTAGACAAACTCAAATCCAAATTCATGTTTGTAGACTATCAAACAATTTGTTATAAAAAATCCATGATTTGAAGTAGAAATACATGAGTGTAAAGGACTCAAATAAAAAAATCTAGAAGCTTAAAATTGGAGTTGGTCATATAAAAGAAGATGTTGAAAACATATCTAGATACATCAATGGTTTGAGGTTCAATATTTAAGATGAGATTATATTATTATTTACAAAATTAGTAGAATAAGTTTATCAGTTTGATCTCAAATGAGAAGAGAAGATACTATGAAAACAAAATCAATATTCTGGAGTAAGAGGCATAAATTTTAGATTTAGAGTGCATCAAGGTGGTATAAGTTAGTTATAGGTTCATAATCAATAGGAAAACAAATCTCAAAGTCAAGATACCTCACAAGAGGAGGATACTCATTTAGATGAACAATACCATACAAAAGAGTTAGAAGTAGAGTATTTTATGTAAAATGCTTCAATTTTAACATGTATGTTAGTCATATAGGTCATATAAATTCCTTTAGAATACAAAAATATGTCATATAATAAATTAAGATAATAATCAAGTTATTGAATCTAAGGAATAAAGTAGAGAATCACCATCACATGTTAAAGAACCTAAAGTAGGAGAGTCCTTATTGATGAGAGAGTACTACTAAATCTAGTGAAGGAAACATACCAAAGGAAGACCTTGTTTAGGACAAAAATAAAATCAAAAGGTAAGTGTTGTAAGTTTATCATTGATAGTGGTAGTACATATAACTTGTTTTATAAATAAATGTTGAAAAATTGGGATTGATAAGATTAACACATCTTACACCATATAAAATATATTAGGTATAAAAGGGACATAAAGTAATATTCATTGAGTAATATAAGATTGTTTTTTAGATTGGTGGATATATGGATGAGGTACTCTGTGATATCATCCCTATGGATGTTCGACATGTGATGCTGGGTAGACCTTGGAAGTTTGATAGAAGGGATATACATGATGGAATGAGTAACACATACACATTGGAGAAGGATGGAAAGAAACACACCTTACAACCATTGAAAATTTTAATTAAGATACTAAAAAAAATAGTAAGGTGCTTATAGTAGGTGGAAAAAACTTCTTACAATTGATAAAGGAAGAAGAGGTTAATTGTGCATTGGTTGCCAAGCCCAAAAAAGTCAATATATCGACTAAATTGACTAATTTACAAATAGAAATTCATAATTTATTAGATGAATATGTGGATATAGTGGTTGATGAGTTTATTAATAAGTTACCACCAATGATTAACATAAGCCATCATATGGATCTCATTCAAAGAGCTATTTTTTCAAACAAACTATCTTATAAAATGACACCTAAGGAGAATGAAGAGTTTAAAAATTAAGTGCAAGAGCTGTTAGATAAAGGTTTGATTATAGATACCCTTATTCCATGTGTTGTAATAGATATATAAAATCATAATAAAGGTGGAAAATATATAATGTGTAAAGATTATAGAGCCACCAACAAGATAATTACCAAGTAAATGTTTCCCCTACCAAGAATGGATGATATCATGGATTATTTGATTGAAGCACAATATTTATCCAAGATATATTTTAAGAGTGATTACCTTCAAATCAAAATTAGAGAGGGTGATGAGTGGAAAACTTCCTTAAATACCAATGATGGACTATATAAATGGCTTGTTATGACATTTAGTTTGACCAACACTCCTAGTACCTTAATGAGGTTAATGAATGAGGTGTTAAATCCATTTACATTTAAATTTTTTATTATATACTTGGATGAAATTTTTATCTTAAGTGAATCAAAATAAAAACATAAAAATCATCTTAGGATGGTATTGAACAAGCTAGAAGAAGATAAATTATTGATTAACCTCAAGAAGTGTACCTTCATGCAAACTAAGTTGATTTACTTGGGATTATAATTCATAAATATAGTTTGAATATGGATAAATAAAATGAAATAATAATAGTGTAATGGCCTACTAAAATAATTGTTTTTGGGATAAAAATCTTTCATTGATTGGCTAATTTTTATAGAATGTTCAGTAGAAACTTTAGCAATATTTGTACACCTATTGGTGAAACTGTAAAGGGTGACAAAAAGAAGTTTCATTGGACTGAATCAAATGAAAAGAGATATTATATTTTAAATAAAAATATAACTTATTAGCCTATCTTATCCTTACATTACTTTAACAAAGTCTTTCAATTTGAATGTGATGTTAGTGGACTAGCTATTAGAGATGTTTTGATCCAAGAAAGAAGACCAATTGCTTACTTATGTGAAAACTAAATAAATCTAGGAAGAAGAATTCAACTTATGAATTGGAATTTTATGCCATCATCCAAGCATTGAAGAAGTGGAGGCATTACTTGTTTCCTAAAGAGTTTATGATATATAATGACAATCATGATTTACAATTCAAAAATAAACAAACCAAGTTGAGTCAAAGACATGTAAAATGGATAAAATTATTAAAAAAATCTTCTTTTATTCTCAATAATAAAATTGGGTAGTCCAATAATGTAGTTTATGCATTGATTATAATAAGTATGATTACACATGAGTTTCAAGTGAGTAGTTTAGGTTTTGAATCATTAAAAGAGTTCTATAAAATAGATCCATATTTCAATGAGGTATGTAAGGCTTGAAGGAATACAAAAAGCATTGATAAGAGTATATGGATGGAATAAATGATATAATAAGGTTCTTATTCAAAGACAAACAACTATGCATACCTAAGAGGTCTATAAGAGATGACTTGTTGAAAGAAAAGCACAATGGCAGCTTAGAAGGACATTTTAGACAAACAAACACCTTTGCTCAACTGAATATATACTATCATTAGCCAAGAATAAAATTTGATGTCAATAAATTTTTGTAAATATTTAGGACCTATCAACATTCCAAAGGAAAGAGTCAAAATGCAAGCTGATATCATCCCCTACCTATTCTAATCAGGCTATGGGATGCAATTAGTATTGATTTTATACTAGGTTTGGCAAAGACACAATGAGGTAATACATCCATATTTTTTTGTTGATATATTTTCAAAAATTCCACACTTCATAGTCTGAAAAATACAAGTGATGATGCAAATATTTTTAATATGTTATTTAAAGAAGTGTTAAGGTTGCATAGAATTCCTAGAAGTATTGTTTATGAGGGATACAAAATTTCTTGGGCACTTTTGGAGAAGATTTTGCCACTACATTAAATTTCATTTCAACCTACCATCCTCAAATTGATGGTCATACTGAAAATGTCAATAGAAGCTTAGAAAATATACTAAGATGTTTGGTAAGTAACAATCAAATGAAATGGGATTATGTGCTCGATCAAACTGAATTTACAGGGAATGATTCTTCTAATAAAAGTATAGATTTCAACCCATTTTATATTGTCTTTGGAAAAAAACCAAGAGCTTTTTATGAACCTAGATATTTGAGTAATCAAGAGAGGAGTGTTAAAGGTGAAAACTTTGCCACATACACGCAAGAGCTATGTGAGCAAGTCAAGAAATAATTAGAGTTGAGTGCTAGTAAGTAAAAACAAGATGATGATAAGAGAATAAATGAAGAAAAATTCAAGATAGAAAATTTGGTGTTATCAAACTTTAGGAATGAGAGGTTTTCTTAAAGTATTTACAATAAACTCAAACTAAAGAAGACGGGACCTTGTAAGGTCTTGATAAATGTTTTTGCAAGTGCTTATGAACTAGAACTCCCAACTGATATTAGGATCTCACCCATTTTCAATCTATTAGACCACCATATTTATATAGTAGGAGAAGACATATAAAAAACACTTAAATATGGTAATGAATAGGTCATTGATTGGGAACAACAATTACCCTAGGCATATAAGGAGGAGATAAGAGTTATTTTTGATAACAAAGTTGTCAAGAGAACTAAAGGAAGATAATAATTAAAATATATTTTAAAATGAAATAATCATCCCCTTGAATATATTTCAAGGTTGACTCCTTCAGAATTACTTCAATATGGAACCACCGTAGTAGACCTCATGAGTAGGAGCTCATGAAAGATTTTGTACTCAAAAAGCTTGATGCAAGAGAATTAGGATTTAGATGTTAAATATATAAAATTTTGTCTTGAATAGGTGTTAGATGACATATTTTGTCTATAGGAAACATTTTAATGCTTTACTTTCTTTTGTTTCAGTCATTCTTACATATTTTTAGTTTTTTTGGCCAAAATTGGAAAATATGAATTTTTGAATTAGTGTTGGACATTTTCAAAAAAATTCTCATCTTTCAGTGTTTTCGAAGGTCATGATCCTTCTTATATGGGGTCAATTAATACCTATGATATGTTTTGAATAATTCTGTTAACTTAACTCATGACTATTCATATAAAACTCAATTGAGGTTAAAATCTCACATTGAGTTTATGAGTTAGGTAGTTTGAGAGAATTTAGGAGTTGGAGCAAATAATAGATGATAAATAACTAGAAACAATATGTGTTATAAGTGATATAGACATGAAATAAGTGAATAATCCAATATTTTTTGATAAAATGAGAATAAACATTTGTACAAATAGGCTATAACACAGGACTATGTAATATTTGCACTCAAATCAATGGAAAGAATATTTATTTGAGTCTCTTACTGCAAATTTTAATCATATATCATCTATTAGTTGATGTATTATTATATTTTAAGTATATTCATTATCTTGGAAGGTATTTTTCTTTTTGAAAACTTGAAAATAACTATATTGGTTGCTACAGTCGAGAACAATTATCATAATAGTCTAGGAAAAGTTGTTTTTCACCTCTTTTTAGATTGTTTAAGTCTTAAAAATAGTTAAAAGAGGAGGATAATGGTGGGTAAGACCATATTTAATTGGAATATTTTAAAAATAGGTCATAAACTTTAAATTATATTTTATTAATTGCTCTTGGCCTATGTACAAGTCTATTAGGGATTTTAGAGCAAAATTAAATATATATTGCAATTTCAACCCCCAAAATTTATGAAACTTGGTAAGAATATGTACAAGAATTCTTTCAAGGTTTTCCAAGTGGGTTAAAAGTTATTGGGCATCTTGAAAGAAAGTGATATTAAAAAGACATTAATAAGCCTAATTCCTAGGCCTAAAATACCCCCTTTTTGTGTTTTCTTACAAATTTAAGGTCGAATAAAGTTACAAATCATTTTTGAAAGTTGAATTAAGATTAATTGAATGTGTAAAATGATTTCATAGCATATATACTTTGTATTTAACATCTTTTTTCTCTCAAGAAGGTTCGTAGGCCTAATATTTCATTCAAACAAGTTGCAAGTTTGATATTTTCTCTTTTCCTCCACCATGACATACTCCTAACCTTTTATCAATAGGAAAGATATGAACTGAAAGGTTTTTCTTAATGATATTTTTCAAGTGTGCAAAACTAATTTATCATATAAAATCTAGATTTAAATATCTACAACGTGCATCTGTTAGAATACTAAAATTGAAATTAAACTTGTACAATGAAAATTTATTCTAATTTACAACATAGTGATTACCATAATTAAAAAATATAAAGGATTTGTGGGATTTCACATGTTTTCTTACAGTCTTAAAGTCATAGAATAAAATGCATAAAAATAAAGATTTCTTCTATTTTTTCATTTATTTAATTAAAAATTATGAAATTTATTTTATATTCAAATTTTCTACTCGTTATAAGTTTATATTAAATTTTATTAGTGTTAATTTCTAATCTAATCTATTTTTTGTATTTTTTATAGTTTAAAAGATAACATATTTAATTTGGATAATATTTTGATAAAATTATTATCGTATTTTATCACGTTTTCTCAATAAATCAATTTTACATATTTAATGTCCACCATATCAAATGCTCTATTTGAAAATTGTTACGTTGATATTTACATGTTCATGGTACTATGATAATATTCATTGTGTATAGTCAAATTTAGCTTCAATTAATAATAGCAATGGTATGGGTTATGTTTATAGGTTGTGTTGGTTAAGATGAAATAGATTTATTTACTTAAAAATGAAAGAATTTATTTATCTATTTACCATGTACTTTAAAATAAAATAATTCATTTATTGATTTATCATGTTAAAGTGAATTATATTTGTTATTGTGATAAATTTATTTACTTTAAAATAAAAGAATTTATTTATTTATTATATTTGTTATTGTGATAATTTTATTTATTTTAAAATAAAAGAATTTATGTATTTATTTTATATTTGTTATTGTGGTAACTTTAAAATATAAAATAATTTATTTATTTACTTTAAAATAAAAAATATATGTATTTATTTTATATTTATTATTGTGGTCATTTTATTTAATATCTAAGAAAATGAAATGGTTGATTTCTTGGCTATTAACAATTAAGAATTTTTTTGCAACTTTTCATATATTAATTTATGTCAATCTTTTTTTTAAGAAGACAAATATTTGACATTAAAAATGAAATGAAAATATAAAATTAATAATAATTTAAATTTTGAGATAAAAATATTTAAAATTAAAAATAATACAATAAAATATAACTAATATTTGAAAATGATATTTATCAATGTATTTTATATAAATTTATCTACGATATATATGCTAATTTTTAAAACAATATAATAAATATCTAAAATTCGTCTAAGATATAAATTTATCAATATAACAAATACTAATACTAAAGAATGTCAAAAATGATTGTAATGCAGCGTACATTTAACAATATACATTATCAATATTCTAATAATACCATTTACATGTGAACACCATGTTGCTGTAAATTACTACGTATTTACACGAGAGTTGCCTTCAAGTTTAAGATTTAATTTTATCCCATTATAATAAGCATTGAAATGTTATAAACATATTTTGAATGGAATAATTAAGGATAAACGGTCCTTGAATTATCAATCGACAGGTAACTCGTTAAACTAGTGGATCCATTATTCGTCACGACTGCAGCCCTTGACCCACCGGTGACCAAAGGCCACACATCTATCTCGCATGGGGTTGCAGTGGTGATTGTCTCGCTCTACTCTACCCGTTTCTTATCACTTGACTTAAAATATGTGGCCGCAAATAGCAGCTATCAATCGGACTATTCGCTAGAGTCTAAACGCTGTAGTCCAGGCATGGAATATCAAATTAACCATGCGTACCAACTCAAAATCAGATTTCCAAAGGGCTGATAATGCTGCGAATTGATGATTACTGAGACCACCAAATGAGATTTTATGGAAGACGATAAGGATGGATACATTTTCTTTCTCCTTGTCTGAAATATTATTCCTGAAATTATTGTTAATAGAGTAATCTTTTTCTTTTTCGTTTTCTTTGAATCAGTTTTTAATATAATATTTTTAGATTTTTTTGGTTTTAATATAAGTTTTATGATTATAGAGAATATAGACCCCACATAATTTATGAATGCTAATTAAATTCAGATATAGACAACATCTATTTATTATTCCGTGTACATTTAATGATCCCTTACTTTTGTTGTAGAATGTATACTGTTGGATCATTGGAATGAACATTTCAGTTTTGTGGAATGTATAGGGTTGAATCATGTGAACATTTCAATGTTGGTGGTAATATAGAGTCTGTAGGTAAGAGTTGATCCGCTTTTCAAAAGCAAAAAGTCCGTGGAAATTTCGAACCACAGAAGTGGGTGGAAGCTTGTCCAAATTCTGTTTCCAAATAGTAGGTAAGTATATAGTCAATTGACAGAGATGGGTATAATAGAGCGTTCAGAAAAAAAATCATCAGCGGGACATAATTACTATGTTCTTGACGTCTCAGCACTAACTATCAAAATGAAGTTGGACCCATAAAAAGGAATGGACCTTTAGGGTTGCAAGCGTGATTAACAATGGACCCATCAAAATGAAGTTGGATGTACGTTATCATTTCTTTCTAACTGTAAATGAGTTAAGTTTTGTATAAATTTAGTGCACAACGAAGATGTGTCAAATTCCTCACCGTTTGATAAGAGACCACCTTTGGCATCGGTTTGTGTCCACATCTTATCATCCACTTTCTCAATGGTGGATGCAGGGATGAGATGCTGTGGGCCGTTGAAATCTATCACATGCTTAACAGTGGACAGTAAATTTGAGTGGGCCAAACCTGGACCCATGAAGGCTTCACTTTACGTTGTACGTATTCGAATTCTAAATGAATAAAAGAATATAATATCTACCTAAGAGTATTAAAAAATAATTTAATATGCTCTCAACCTTAATCATAAATGATAGAATGACAATAATACTTGTTATCTATGACATTCATCATAATTGAAATTATGTTTAGATGTGTTAGTTAATTCAAAGATTTAATAATGTTATTAGTCCCGGAGGGTACTAATAGCCGCCATTATAGTTTACTATGTGATTAATCTATTTTTGTTCGGTCAATGATATGGCATTAATTTTTATGCTAGAATTTTTTTTCAAACTTTCACAATAGTAAATAAAACAAGATTTAAAGGAGTATATACAAAATATTATTTTGAATATTTTGATTGGATTAGAAAATTATATGTTATTGGAGACACCATTTTAATCGAGACAAGGTAATGTTTCTACAAAACTATCATCATTGTACAGGGTTTTCAAAATTGTAGTCATAATAAATATTTAATATTGTTTATGTTGTCATATGTTCAATGACAGTGGCAATGGCAGTGGCAATTCTTCCAATTATGGGAAAACACTGGCTTGTGTGCCCTAAAAGACATCAATCACAATTTGCATTTACTCCTCCATCAGAACCCCAACATTTTCAGAATCCAAGTTGCCATGATAACTTGGCTTTAATCCTGACAATGGTAGTAAATTTCCTTTGGAGGGGTGGAAGGTGCAAGTGTAATCATTCAATGCACATTCATCTTTGACATCAAGCATAGATTCAATAGGGTCTAAATAGAAAGCTAACTATTTCATTGTGGACATCACCTTATATAGTCAAAAACTATATTCAAGATCACAAGAGTGCAGGTATGATTGCTTTATGTTCTATAGTGTCAGGGTATTGATTCACAATCGCTTTGTCGGTGATTCACTATTAAATCGATGGGGTTCATCTTCATGATGACTTTCATGTTTAGGGTGGCCATTCCTTACATTGGCTAAATTTTTCCCTAATTGATTATGTAAGTTCTTTTGTAATTTTGTCCATCTATGTAGCTTATTTTTGCACACCAATTACTTGTAAAATCAAGTCTTAGTATTTGGTGTCAAACATTTCAGGCCCATGTTGAACAATGGATTGATTTTCTTCTTTGGAGATTGACGTAAATATCATGCAATGGTATTACCCTTGAATTGGATACAGAGTGGATCTTCCCCTAATTGGTTCTTCTACCTTTTGACCTTAACATGTGCCATTTGAAATTATTAAGATAGTTGTAGAAGGCACTAAAAATTTAATTGTTTACTATTATAGGTAGAGAAAGCCATAATTGCTAGACTCAAGAGAGGTCTAAGCGCATTGAATACTCATCTTGTAACAAACATCTACCTTGTTGGGCATTCAGTTACCCTCGTAGACATTGGTATGACTTTCAACTTGCATCTAGGTTTCCTTTATGGTATGTCCAAAGATTTCATGAAAGACTTTCCTCATGTTGAAAGGTACTATTGGACCATGGTCAATTAGCCAAATTTTAAGAAAATTTTGGGTGAGGTTAAATAGGCAGATGATGTTCCTCCTATTGTGCAAACTAACAATAAGGTTATTCAAGCTAAAGAGAAAAAGCAAAATCCCAATGAAGAGCCCAAAAAAGAACCTATAAAACCCAAGGTTGAAGATCCTCTCATAGGGGAAGAGGAGGAGGAGGCTCATAAGCTGAAGCCCAAAAACACTCTTGATCTTTTCCCACCCATTAAAATGATTCTAGATGAATGGAAGACACTTTACTCAAACACTGAGACCAACTTCCGCAAGGTTGCCATCAAAGGTAGGTTAATGGTCTTTTAGCTAATATGATTAAAATACAGTAAAGGTGGTGTCTTTTACTATTTATATGATAAACAAATTACCCACATGATTGATTTGGGTCTACATTGTCTAAGTATTTTTCCTAGTGCCTCACTTATCCTTACTATGTTTGTGCAGGTTTTTGGGATATGTATTATCCAAAAGGATATTCCTTGTGGTTATGTGAATACAAATAAATAATGAGAATAGTGTTTCATTCATTACACTGAACAAAGTTACAAGATTCTTGAAATGCATAGATCTTGCATGCAAGTATGCATCACGGAAGATGTTCATCAATGACCAAGAGCCCCCTTTCAAGATAAAGGGATTATGACTCTTCTAAGGCCTTGAGGTTCCAAAATTTGTTATGAAGGAGTGCTATGACATGAAGTTGTATGAATGGACTAAGGTGGACATTAACGATGAGGTTTAGAAAGAATGTGATAATGCCATGATTGAAGATTAAGAGCCCTTTGAGGGTGAACTTCTATTAGAATCCAAATGTTTCAAGTGATTTATTGTCTTGAATGCCAATTTTTTTCTTGCCTTGTAGTGTATTATATTTATCTATATTTCAGCTATATGTTTTAAATAGGGAAACTTTGAGTTCTATTCCTAGTATAGTAAATTATTTATTTTTAAATTTTGCAATATTGTCTAGATTACTTCTACTACCATTTTCAAAACATTTGATTTTACAATCTGAATGATTTTCACATTAAAATCTGAGTTTAGAATTGATGCCATTTTTTAATCATGTATACAACAATAACATAGTTGGATCATGATTAGAATAAAACTTTAGGAAAAACTGTGATTTAAATTTTGACATTTCAGACCATGGTCCATCAGGATGAATGTTTATGATTGTCAAATTTGTTAATGGTGGTTCGTGTGCATAAAATTTTTAGGGCCAAAATTTTGTTGTTTGTTAAACTTATAAAAGTTTAGGTGAATGCTTTTAGAAAGTACTTAGCCCAATATAGTGCCAAATAAGCTTTAACAAATAAGTTTGAGTTTTTGTTGAATTTGGTGAAAGGAAAAGCCATGACATCTCCTGGGGGAAAAAAAAACCACTACATCATGAGTTTAACCTTAACAAATCTGTAACCATGAATGAGCAAAGATTTGGCCATCATTACAACTTTAGACTCTAACAAAACCTTGGTCTGGAGATGAGAATTAAAATAGTTTCATTATGATGAGGAAATGTCAAAGAACACTAAGTAATGAATATTAGTGAAGTGTAATTCCATGTGGATATCCAATAGTACTCAGAATATAGACTACTCTTCCCTAGACACCACTAGTTTTGATAGAGAGTGATAGTAGAAAATTTACCTATAGTGTGCCAACATAAAAAAAAATGCTTAATAACATGGTTTATTTTGTTGACCTCCAGGTTGAATATGTCTTGAAATTTCCATGGCATAAAAGTATGCTAAGACAAGAGGAATGACCTATGTCAAATAATATAGAGCTAATGATATGCTGATTGGAAAGTGTACAACTATAAGAATTCTCAAATACATTTTGAAGACCCTTTCCTTAGGAGAAAAATTATGGATGATGGATGGAAATTTATTCAAACCCTACTCCAACCCCATAATGAATCTTAATATGGATGAATGCTAAATGGTTGTGGTGTTTTTCTATGGATTGTTGAGTCCTATAGATGTATGGAATTTGAGGGTTTTTAGTTATCATATTTTGAGGCTTTACTTGTCAAAATTTATCATACCATTATATGTAGAATTTTCAAATAGGATAAAAATATGAGGAGGATTGATGAATGATGCCAGATATGTTGTAGATTATGCCCACCATTTATTTGAAGGGTTTTTTTTATCCCTGGCCAAAGCTCATAACCTTTGAACTTCTACTAAAACATTGGTCATGGTTTATTATGTAATTATATGATAGTTTATTAGAATATATGATAGCACTAATTCATTGATTGTAGGCAAAAATTTGTAATATGTATCAAGCTTAGTACTCTAGCACAACCCTAATTTATTTTCTTGTGACTATGCAATCTAGGGTGCTTACCTTAATTTTTGTATGAAAGCATACTTCAACATGGTCTTTAGGGTGGGATATCAATCTTCTAACTATAGTCTAATTGGTATATCAAATATAAATTAAATTTATTTTTAGAGACTACAAGCCTGTCAAACATTGACACATCCAGGGTGCGCTTCTTAACAAGCATTTGGGATGCTACAAATAGTTCAAGATACATATGATCACCTATAAGAATCAGATGTTTAATACAAGGGTTTAAGTATACAATATTTTACTTATAAGCATGTAGTTTCCTTTGTCCATAGTTACTCATGTGATTTTGAATAGAGGTTACTTTTAAATTTTTTAGAAACCATAGTTGTACGTACAAAACAAAATCTTTTGACTTTGAATCTTGGTAATGTTTTCTATTGAATATAAATGTATATCCTTGTAACTTACAAATTATGAATAAGTTTCAATTCAATACGACTTACATAACACTTATGCATAGTACTATAGTTATAGGTAAGTAATTTATATATAATTACATTTGACAATGTTTCTAGTTGGCTATTCCTTTAATTTTGTATCACTAAAATAATTTACTTAGTGTTTTTCTAATAATGTGGTTTGTATTTTGTAAATAGGAAAGTGGATCTAGATAAATGCAATATCCTGATAGTGAAATCTGAGATTTAAAAATTCAAATAGACTATGCAAATAAATTCAAATAGAGCCAAATCAGATTATTATCCATTTCCGTTTCATGGTCTACAAATAGAACACAATTAATCACTCCTCCTATAGGGACTTGGCGCTATGGGCCCTCATTATTTTTTCCACTATCATAAAATATCTATTGAAATCATAAATATATCAAACATAATATTGGAATAATCAACATTATTATGTTTTTTTGATTAGTTGTTTATTTATTTTTTTATTTACCAAGCAATATATAATGTTATTTTTTTAATTAAAAATATATTAATATCTTTTAAATTATTTTTAAATGTCGTAACAACTTTTTGATAGATAGATATGTATTTTTTTCTTGAAAATGTGATTGAAGTGGGTGAAGGATTGAGAACAATGTTTATTAGAAGATAAGATTATGAAAAAAATCACAAATTTTATTAGTGTAGTATCTTATTATTCTAGTTTATAGTATTATCATCCATCACCATTGGCTTCTAAAAAGCACATCTTTTTTAGTCACATAGAACTTTAAGGGTCTTTGATGGGAAAATAAATTTAGAATCATTCACTGTAGAGGCATAGTGATCTCAATCTAAATAAAATGCATCCTAAAAATGTATAGATAAAGAAAATGTTGTACAATTTAACAAGCAATGCTACAAAATAAAAATTATGTCATCATCACCCCTTTTATTTTCTACTAAGTTCAAGGCAATAAGTGATCACACTAGACAAAATTCTAATCATGTTGAGTAGACAAGGTGCAAATCATAAGGCATAGTAATCTAGAGTAATCTTTTTGACATATTTATTCACTTATAATGACGGGTTGGTGCAACAAAATTCATATAACTTTACTGAATTGTTTTCAAAAATATTATAAATTTAAGGATAAAAATTTACAACTGAATGAACAATAATATAAGATAGAATTTCTACTGTTCGTAATCCATTTATTTACTATCGAGTGCAAGACAACTAGTGGGCATACTAGATTAAATTTATAATTATGTGGAGTCGATAAGGTGCAAGGTTGAAGGCATAGTGATTCCCTAATATAATTTTTGACATATTTTGTCACTTATAATGTTGAGTTGGTGCAAAATAATTTATGTGATCGTAACCAGGTTAATCTAAAAAATGTCTAGATAAAGAAAATGATGTCCAATTCAACAAGAAACAATACACAACAAAAGTCATATCATACATACCCTTTATTTTTAAATAATAAGTACAAAATAACTAGTGAACACACTAGACAAAATTTATAATCACATGGAGTGGACAAGGTACAAGACCGAGGGTATAGTGGTCCCATAGTAAACATTTTTGACATTTTTTTGCTTATAATGATGAGTTGGTACAACACATTCATGTGATCTTAACCATGTTAATCCTAAAATAAAATTACAAAAAGGTAAAAGATGTACAATTAAATGGGAAACAACACAAGATAAAAGTTTTATTACCCATAAATGAACCCATTTATTTACTACCAAGTGTAAGATAGGTCGTGAACATGGTATAAATAAATTCTAATCACATGGAGTGGACACACTGCAGGGCATAATAAATAGTGGTCCCATAGTAAAATTTTTGACATATTTTGTCACTTATAATTATTAGATAGTACAACTTCTATAAAAAATTATATATCAAGAAAACAATGTACAATTCAATAAAAAACTCAATGAGATAAAAATTATATTTTCCATACCCCCTATTTATTTTTCACTAAGTGTAAAATAGCTAGGGAACACACTAGAAAAAATTTCTAATCATGTGGAACGGAAAAGATGCAAGGATGAAGGCATAATGGTTCCATATTAAAAAGTTTTAAATATTTTTTCACTTATAATATGAGTTTGTCCAACATCACTCATGTGATATTAAACAAATTCTTCCAAACAAATGTTCGGTTAAGGAAAATGATTTATAATTCAATGGGAAACACCATAAGATATAAATTATACCATCCAACCCCCATTTGGTTTACTACTAAGTGCAGGACAATTGGTGAACACATCTCAAAAAACCTCCAATCACATGGAGTGGATAAGGTGCTAGTCTAAAGGTAAAGTGGTCCCATAGTAAAATTTTTGACATATTTTTTCACATTTAGTGATGTGGTGGCACAAAATCATTCATGTGATCATAACCAAATTATTCTCAAAAAGTTATAGATTATAGAAATTATATACAACTCAATAGGAAACACCTCAAGGTATAATTTATACCATTCATGCCCATTTGTGTACTAACAAATGTAACATAACTAGTGGACAAATTTTGAAAAATATCTATTCATATGGAGTGGACAAGGTATAATTTTGAAGCCTTAATTTACAATATAAAAATTGATAACTATTCTACTATGGAATAAATATTTGTGCAAAAATGCTAATGAGAAATACCAACTTAGCTCATAATATTTGAAATTATGTCAAGATGGATGTCAAAGATATTTTTTAATGAGAAAATAGATATATATGTTACACATTTTAATAACTAATATAACATTTTGAATGTTGTATACTAGTGTCCAAAACCTACTCATATTCTTGAAGTAGTTTACAAATTACCTTCATCTCTGACTTTATGTTCTACCCTTGTGCTCACAATGCTTGCAATTATTGCATAGCCAACCAATACTTGGTGAATTACTTTAGTAAGATTGTGAGCTATTTTTCATTGGACATGACCTAGTCACCTAAGACTTGTGTGACCAACATTTGGTAGATATTATTGATTAGCTGGTGCATATTGGTAGGTTTTTGACTCAAGTCTACATTATTGACTCACAACTCGAAAACCTCTTGTTTTAAGGCCAAAGCCTTTAATGAAATGGATTCCTAAAATATAGCTTCACCTTTAATCTATTTTGTTAGTAATAGCTAGGCAACATCTAGAGATGTTTCCATCGTAGTAGTAGCAAGTGCCATAGATGTAGTTGGAAGTATTATAGAAGCTGTCATGAATTGAGCCAAAGGAAATGATAAAATAGTGCATCATGTGGATGATGTGGGAACATCCCACAAATAATGAATAGTGAACCAAGGTTTTAACTAAGAATCCTTCTCTTGTGCACTTTCTTGTGTTATGCTACATGATCTACTTCTTTGTATTTGACTTCTTTATAGATTTTTGCTTGTGCCACAACTTCAACCTTAGCCTTAACATCTACCTTGACTTGGGATTTGGCTTGCTTTTTGGCCTTAACCTTAGCTTCATCTTTAGCATTGGCTTTGGCCTCTACCTCAGAATTAACCTTAGTTTCAGCTTTAACCTTGGATCTATTCTTGGTTGCTTTTGCTTCAGCTACACACTTGGCATGTTATTCCTTCTTGCACTACTCTTCTTTGGACTTTTCTAGTTCTTTTTGTTTTTCCTTATTTTATTACACAACCTACACTTCTTGTTTTTTTATATGTGCTTCTTCTTGTTCCTTTGTCTCTACCTACACTTCTTCAAATCATTTATTATAAGATTTTCTTCCTTAGCTTGCTTCTATGTAGCCTATAATTTGTCAAATTGTATTGTTGTAGCCTCTACTTCATCAACTTGTTTCTAACACTCCTCTTTTAAAAATTATTATTCTTGTTATTATTTATATTTAACTTCTTGTTGCTTATGTTTGGATTATTACACATATTATTGTTTCTTCACTTCTTTCTTTTATTTCTTCTTCTCTGCTTCCTTTTGTTCATTTACAACCTTCTTTTTCTCCCCCTCTGGGTCTGTTGATACTTGCATAACTGTTATTTATGTCTCTAGCTACAATAAAGTTGTTTCTTTAGGATCCTCCATCACCTTTGGTGCATCATTCCTGGTAGCTAATTGGGTGTCTTCTGAGGAGGTTGATTCCATAATTATAATTTTACATGCAAATGTTTTTTTCCTAGATGTAGGTGAAGGAATGATTGTCTTCTTAGGATTCTTTGTAACTTAGGTCTAAGGTTGTTGTTATGCTAATTGTGCTTGCTATGCACCACTCACCCCTATAGATTATATAAAATATGGCATCCTATCCTTTACTATGGGATATGGACTTTCCAAAGGATTAGTCTTTGGTTTATGCATCAAGGTTGGACATGGACTTTATTATCTAGGTTATGATTCTTGATTCAAAGTAAAATATCCCACAGCTAGATCTCTATTAAATATTTGAGTTTTTAATTATTTTTAATCTAATTATTAACTAATAGTGTAAAAATAATGGAGGGAGAGGTTGATTAATATCCAACCAAAGGTCTTGCCTTACTTGGTTTATCACTTGACAAATGTACATTGCTTTTCAAAAAATGAATTCCTTTTCTTCCTCTTATTCATATATTTCATTACCAGTGTCTTATAGCATGGTATGCAAGACTTTTTTCTCCTAAAATCCTATCTCAGGAAATTTTAACTCACTTTTTATCTTTAGAACATTTGGATTATCCAACAAAGACTTTGCATGATGCATCCTCTTCTTATGCGATGGTAGTAAATCTCATTGTGCAAGTGCCTTCGTCTTGTCTTTATATTATTTCATGTGGATTATTGATGTTTTTAGTGGTGCCTATGGTGGTGCTTGTTATTGTCCTTATGCTTACTATACCATTATTTGTTGTCCTTCTAAGGAAATAGATCTCAGAGGTGGTACCATCTTTTTAGCTAGATAATTATACCTCTATAGTTTTTATTGTGCATCCAAAATTGTGATGAATAATAGAATTATAGTCATAATTATAGTTGGTAACTCATTCACCTTGATCTATATGTCATTGTGGATTTTTGTAAGTGATGCATGTTGCCCTAGATATTGCATGATATCTTAGGGTATTCATATGTGAGACCTAATCAAGGCTAGAGCCTCAATCCACCATGTGTTGAAGTACCATAGTTGCTCATAATATTACCTCATTTTGATCCATGTAATATTTTTAAATGTGGTACTAGGACAAAAAATTTCAATCAAATTGAGTGAACCTTCTGGTAATTTTCACTTCATGAAAAAATAAATAACGTTAACATTTTATATTGGAATATTTGGGAGGTATATGTGAGGATCTTCTCAATGTTAGTAGTTAAATCTGAGGCTAAAAACTCATGCCAATTGAAGTCTTTTCATAGGTATATCATGAGATACACAATATCTATCACCACTTTTATTTCATGGTTGGCCTGATTTGAGTTTGTTAAACCCTATTTATAATGAATTCAATGAGAGTGCACACTAAATCATCATCTATTTAATCCATTAGGATTCATTTACCTACTATTTTTTTTAATTATTCTTGGTGTCTTCATGAATTGGTCAAGTGGTGGACCTATAGAGTAGGAGGGATTTACCATGGGCTGAAAACCCTATTGCCCATGTCATATTTGAGTATTGATCAAAATTTTGATATCTTCAAATAAATGAATAACCCCATTTTTATATGAATATCTACTTATAAGAGTAATTGTTACCTCATCAAGTTGTTTAAATGTTGGTATATTTATCACTCTTTCTACATTTAAGCCTTGAAATGGATGTGGGAACACTAGGGCTCTTGTTTGTGTAATGTATTATAGCCTAAAAGTAAGTAGAGTGGCTTCTACTTAATCATATAAATCAAAGGGGTCTAGGTCATTATATTTTTTAATTGGAGATATAATCCAATGCTCATCTCCTTCTTATGTGCATTTGTAAGTGGGATAAAAGATGGATCTCTCTCCATTATTATTTCTATAGCCTAGGTTGAAGACTTTCTCTACTTGTTTTGGATCTAAACTACAATTTTTGGACAAGAAAATGTTTGTAAGTAGAACATAAAATAAACTTATCAGAATAAATGTGTAATGTTTGTGTTATCCACATCCTTATTTATAAAGATTTTGGTGCCCAAATCCATGTGATCGACAATTTTAATTGCTTTAATCTAGTTGTGCATGAGTTTTCTCCCAAAAATTAATAACACTTGATGTTATTTGATCTCACAATGACCCTTTTATGTATGAAAACCTTGATTTATCCATCAATAGTTATTTGATGTGATGTGATATACTTTCATCTATCCCCTCTCTTTTATGATGCCACCTATTAATTGGTCATGCAATCCTCTTTAGGAAGGATGCAATCTATTCAAGTGACTTGTCATTAATGGTTTTGAATGAATGCTATTCATTCTTTCAACATACCTATATTATCAGTGATACCTTCTTAGACTTGGTTTAAAACTATCATGTATTTGGTTTCAACTATCCTTCTTATAGGTTATCTTTGGAATTTGATCACATGTTGTGATTGTAACTACTCCTGGTTTGTTATGATGTGTGTAATGAAAAGATCACACTGTAAAAAAACAATAATCCTATAAAAATAAATAAAAACACCGAATAACATTAAATAAAAACCTTAATCTATATGGTGCCACTTGGCACCTCCTCTTTTTAGCAACAAGAATGATAAAGACTAATGATAGTAAGGTTTAAGCCTACAGCCATTAACACATCCTATTAGTATGGTTTCATGGAAATATTTTAACACAATGGTACCATATTTTGAAACTTGATGAATAATTTATGGTTCTTTCCATCTAATTCATAGTTTTCCTAGGAATAACTTAAATTGGTTATCATATAAGAACACCATTTATTATGGGTGAAATCACTTATATCATAAGTTGTGATCATGCCATGTCTTTTGGTTTATGTTTTGGATTTATTGCATCCATTTTGACCTTTTTAGACTTTATTAAATTCTAACCAAATTAAGTAATATTTTATTTAAAATTTTTTGGTCACCTAGCCTCATAACTATTGTAATGCATACACTCAAAATAATGTACTCCATAGGCAATACTACCTCAAGACCATAGACAAGTTAAAAAAGATTGAAACCCATAACTCATTTGTAATTTGTTTTATATACCCTAATAATCATAATAATATGATCCTCTTAATCATCCCATTGTACATTACATATCTTTGTTAACATTTTTACCAATACTTTATTTGGTGCTTCAACTTGTCTATTTACTTAAGGGTGATAAGTTGTGCTTTTATGGAGAGAGATCATAAACTCCTAATGATAGCCTTGATATTTTTATTAAGTTAATTAATTATTATATTGATAAATATCTTGATTAGGAATCCAAATCTTGTAATAATGTTGTCATACAAGAATTTGGCAACATCCTTTGTACCACAACTCGGGCTTATAATGACTTTCACCAATTTGGTGAAATAATCTATCATAATATTAATATACCACACATGAATTTATTTTCCTAGGGGACTTATAGGTCCAACAAAATTGATTCCCCACTGTTAAAATGGTTGTTCAAGGAGCATTGGCACCAAATGCATCTCATCATGTTGATTTAGCTTTCCCATTCACTGACACACATCATAATATTTGGCTACCCTATGTGCATCCTGAACAAAGTTAACCACCAAAGAACACTCTATAAATATTTTATATTATTGTATTTTTTTGTGAAGTGACCCCTATAATTCCCTCATGTGCTTATTGAAGAATCCAAGGTCGTTCATGCTCTAATACTACTATAAGCAGCACATTGTCTTTCTAAATCTTGTAAATAAAATTGTTGATGAGACTATATGGGATAGCATGAATCACCATTTTATTTATATAAATTTATAGATAATGCATATGTAAATTACCTTGATTTAAAAAATTTCCAATATCCTCCATCTTATCTAGGATTGTAGTATCCCTAAATAAGTTCACATCTAAAGACTCATCCTCTATTTATTTTGGATTTTTACCATTTCACATCCTACTAAGATGATCTGATTTGACATTTTATCATATTGTATTTACATTTATTCAAAACTAAAACCCTTGAAAAAACATGATCCACTAGAGATCCATCCTCCCAACATTGGCTTATTTTGACTAGATATCATAATCCTTGGTGGTCAGCAAAAATCTCACATAGTGTGGCTAATAGATAGAGAAATATTTTTTGCAACATAAATACCATAGCTAAATTTTCCCTTTTTGTAGTGGTATAGTTATATTTGGTTATTTATATATTATTTATGGTAAAGTGTATGGGGTGATCCAACTTGATATCCCCTTGTTCTACTAGTATAACTCCTACTATGATACCAAAAACATCCACATACACGTGGAATGGCTTCTTCTAGTCAAAAGATACTAAAATAAGTATTTTTATTAGCCTTTGTTTGATCTCCATAAATGTTGATTGGATTTTTTTTTCCATTAAAACATTATATATTTTTGTAATATTTTTTCAATTAGGGTAGATAATGGATGCATACCCTTTGATAAAAAAATTATAGTATCCTATATGACTGAAAAAGGTACACATTTTAGTAGAGTTATTTATGGGTAGCATTCCCACTATTGCATTAATCTTAGCTTGGTCCACCAAAATTACATCACTACATTAAACATGGCCTAAAATAACACTTAAAGGTGTGAAAAATATTCACTTCTTTAAATTTAGAGCAATGTGTAAAGCTCGACACCATTCTAACATTAGTCACAGTTTTGATAGATGATCTTTCAATAGAGAAAAGGTAGCCCAATCATCCAAATATACTTTAAAGATATCATGAATGAATTATTTAAATTTAATTACTATATCTCTAGAGAAAACCAATGTTTCATTATTCAAACTAAAAGGCATTACCTTGTATACGAATGATCCCCATTTAGTTGTAAAAGTAGTCTTAACTTGGTCCTCTTCAGCATTAAGAATCTGATGTTACCCACTAAATCCATATATAAACTAATATAATTTTTGACCTTGATTGAATAAAGGAATTAATATATTAATGGTATTGGAAAATTATCATTGATGTAGGCATCATCGAGTAATTTGTATTATTAGCAAACCCATATCTCTCTAGATTTATTTTAGTGTATCATTATGGGACTTGCCCAATCTACTTTTTCCACTAGATAAATAATTCTTATTTATTTCATTCAATCCATTTCTAATCTTAATTTTATTATAAATTTGGGATTTAAATTATATGGATGTTTTTAATGGGTTGAGTGCATTCTTTCAAATCTATGTGCATTTCCCACAATGATGAATCTACACATTTTTTTAGGAAATTTGCTCAAATTTTTTTTTGATAATCTTGTAGCAGCTACAATGCCTCTAATATCTACTCATTTCCTAATTTATAGGTCATCAAAAATATTTTCTATTTAGATATAAAACATAAAATAAATATACTTCTTTACCTTTGTCTATGGCCACCTAGCTCTGATCTCCTTGTTTGTCTTGTTTGTCCTTCTTTGGTTTCAAATCTCTATGTCTCCCTTAGAAACTCTATGTCATTTTCAAATCATTTAAGTATCATTTAAGATATACTAATTTTTTTTATCTTCACCTCAATCCATCCTTTTTTTGCATTAACATACTAGTGCTTATACTTTCAACTCACCTCTCTTTAGCTCAATATATAACAACTTGATTCAAAACATGACTTAGGTTTTCTCAGATCTTATGAGGTTTCTTGGCACCAATATACTAATTAAACCAATCCTATTTTACTTCCTTTATCCTTTTTTCCACCAAAAATATCCCTTTTTTTAGAGCTTTACAACACACCCTACTTCTTTCTTTTGACAATCACTCCTAGTAGACCTTTTTTGTTCTTTTTCACATAATACAAACATGTACCATATTGTCTTGGGAAACTAAAACCCTTTTTCAGTACCCTATATCCTATTCTTATAAACCAAAAAGTTTATAAATTCAACTCACATACTAGACCACTTTCCTAAGACATTTTTTCTCTCAATTTACACCTTTTAGGTTTGTTTAACCCTGACTTATACTCATACCTCTCAAAATTGTACACAGATGTATAGAAAAAATATAAACCCTGAAAATATCTTCACCCACATTAAACTCAATATAATCACATATAATGTTTCATAATCATTGAAACACCTTCCCCAATCATTTAAAACCTCCTTGATAACTTATATTTTCCACTTCTCATTCTTCCTATTTTGACTATATGAGGATAACAAACAACTATAGGCCTAAGTTAGGCCACTGATTCACTAAACATGTATCAAAGATATTTTGAATTACTTTAAATTTATAAATTTAGTGTAATTAATGTATACCAATTTCAAATATTAGTAAAAAACTTACATATCAAGGCTGTTTGTGCAATATTCATTCACAAAATTCCTTTGGAGCATTTAAACATAAGTACAGGTAGTATTTAATTCGACTAAGCAACCTTCATTAAATATCTTGGAGTAAAGCCTTGTTTCACCTCTTAATTAATTATAGAAACATATTATTATTCATATTTGTGACTTGATAGATAATAATAAAAAAAAATTGCTCAATGGTATTCATAGTCTATCATACACAAAGGAAAAATAACACAAGGTCTACAATCATCAGGTTATCAAAACAAGAAAACTTATATTTTTTTATTTGTTGTTTATATATATTCACATTTCAAATCCAAACCCTTAAAAATCTCTCCTCAATTCTCATAATATCATTTACAAACCTTTTTTATTGTCATATAACTACTCTAGCAAATTTATAACTCCCTTTTATAAGTTGATGAGAGTCTTAACAAAACCTAACCACTAACATGAACACCAAGATGAATAATGACATGAGTCACATATGGATTTAGGTTAAAATAAATACTTTAATACCTTCAAAATAAAAAAAATCTTATTAAAACTCCTACACACATGACTAAAGCTCCAAAAACTTGACAAAGATTAAAAAAATCAAATTACAAGAATTTGGTGAGAAAATGCCAATACCACTCAAATTAAAATTTAGCAACACTCTAAAATCTCATAATTATTCCTATAGACTTCCTATGATCAAAATAAATTACTAATGACTCAAGATATGTAAATAAAAAAATTTACAAACTGTAGTGATGCTCATGCATCATACTACCAAGGAGCAAAATGAAACTTTTCATGAAAGTTATAAATGATCTAAATTTTAGTTTCTTTGCTACATCATTTTTACATGTTTATGTCCAAATAGATCCCAACACCTATTTTAAAATTTAATACCTTATTTATGATTTCTGAAACTCATTATAGCTCCTCCTTTTTTTCTATTGCTTTGCATCTTCAATCTGATCATAGGCAACTGTTGCTTGTTCTCTCTCCTTCTAAGACCTGAACATGAAGCAAACAAGTCAAACAAATCCATTTCTTGCTTATTATCTTGGGTTGTTCTTGTTTTATCTTCAAATTCCACTTATTCTTTAGCCACTAACTCGTCTTCATCTTGATTCAAGATTTTCATCAATGCCAACTCAACTACCATGATGGTTTCCTTATCTCTTATGAGACTCAAATCCTCTGATTCTTGTATTACATGTTTCCATATCTTATTCTACTATGTTTTATACTAATCCATCTCTCATTTATCTTCCATTTGTGCCAAGCAAGACACCTTAACTTGCTACAACTCAAACTATACAAGCACTTCACCATGTGCTTCTTCCTCATTCTCTAGTGTTTCCACCTCATAATCTTCTCCTTTCATATCAAGAAAATCATTAGGTGTTATTTTACCTTCTTGTCCTTTCACCGTTACTTTCATTAGACTCAATTTAATTTCATACAATTCATCTTCAATAATATTAAGATTAGCATACTCATCAAATATAACATGAAAACAAATACCTTGTGACTCTTTGCTCTCCTCAAGGCTTTCTTGATTGAAACTTGCCTCCTTCTTTCTTGTCATGAGGCATGGTTATGATGCAAACTCACTAGTTTTTATTCTTCATCCAATTGATTACCTTATTTATAATAATATATAATATTGTCCTCATTATCATTTTTCCACTCCACTTGTTTCTCATCCTTAGCATGTTACTCATGATTACAAAGCTCTTCATCTTCATTCAATCTTTCACATATATGCAAACATTTAAATAATTTATTATTCAATAAAATTTGATGCTTTTTTTCCCTTTCCTTCTTATTCTAGGATTACTTAATATCATCTTCATCTTATGTCTTCTATTCTTCTTTATCAACTGCTTGAGAGGCCATCTCACTTTCCTCTTTATGAATACATAGAATCTTGGTCTCATATCTTCCAATAATTTCTCTAGTCTTGTAAAAACCTCCTTCATCTCATCTATCTCCTTCCCTCTCTCTAACTCTCTTTGATTCAATTCCATCTTCTTATGGCTATCTTAAATCTTGAAGCCCTTTATCATTATTTCACTTTCTCTCTTCGCTATCTTACTCTCTCTAAGTCTTTCCCTTGAACTTAATATTATTCTTGATAAGCCTTATTAATTTCCTTCTTGTCCATTCAATTGGTCTCTCTCAATTTAAAATATCTCTCTTAGAGTCTAACTCTTTCTTTTCCTCACCTAGGACTCTTATCTTTATCTCAAGCTCTCTTCTTGAGCTTCTTTCTCGTGGATCTTTCATTATATCTCTTCTGTCTCTAAGCCTATTTTTCTTAGGGGATTTACCACACCTATCTTATCTTTATTTTTATCAACTATTTCTTCCTCTTTATCACATACCTACAACCTCTTTACTCTTTCCTACAACTTGCATTAGCAACTCATAGTAATCTAAATGCAATCTTTCCAACAATATCTCAACATAATGTCTATGCATATGTAACCAAAAATTTTAAAAATCAAAACATACATTGCCATAGAATATTCTTACTCTGATACCAAATGATTTAGGGGTCATCATAAATCTTTTCTAGTTAGATAGAAAACATAAAACAAATATACTTCTTTACCTATGCCTGTGCGCACCTAGCTCTGATCTCCTTGTTTGTCTTGATTTTCCTTATTTCATTTCAAATCTTTGTGTCTCCCTTAGAACATCTCTACCCTTATAAAATAATTTAAGTGTCCTTTAAAATAGACTCATTTATTTATCCTCACCTCAATCCATCCTTTGTTTGCATTAACATATTAGTCCTTATTCTTTTAACTCACCTCTCTTTGGATTAATACATAACAACTTGATTCAAAAATTGACTCAAGTTTTCATAAACATTATGGGGTTTCTTGACATAATTATCCTACTTAAATAAATCCTATTTGACTTCCTTTAACCTCTTTTCCACCCACAAGATCCCTTTATTTATAGCTTTACAACACACCCTACTTCTCTCTTTTGACAATCACTCCTAATATCACTTTTGCATTCCTTTCTCATAGTATGGGAATGTACCATTTTTTATTGAGAAATTAAAATACTTATTTATTACCCTATATACTCTTATTGAAAACAATAGATTTTCTATACTTTACTCACATGCTAGACCTCTTTCCTAAGACCTTTTGCTCCTAGTTTAGGCCTTTTAGGTTTGTTTAACCCTAGCTTACACTTAGACCTATCAAAACCATACACAAAGGTATGTAAAAAATATAAAACCTAAAAATTCTCTTCATAAACATTAAAATCAAGATAATCACTAATTTTCATGCATTGTTGATGGTTAAAAAGTTTGGAATGTGGAATTTTATTCTTAAACCCTAATGCAGGGTTTTGCCTAAGTCTACATAAATGAGAAGTATTTTAGTCTTACACTTTCCGCAAAAATTTTAAACATAACATAAAGGATGGATAACCTATGTACCAGCATTTTCCACCTTGTCAAATCACTATTTGACATCCCTAACACAACTATTGTGCACTTATATCATGTTTTATGTTAAAATTATGTGATTGTGTTTTTTCTAAAAAGAATAAAATGAGGTTTTAGATCACTTAAGTGTTGTAGACATTTTTAAAAACTTATAAAGTTTTTTACTAACAAAAATCACCTTCCCTGAACATTTGAACCCTCCTTGAGAACTCAAATTTGCCACTTCTCATTCTTCCTATTTTAACTATATAAGGATCACAAGTAACTATAGCCCTGTGTTAGGTTATTGATTCACTAAACCTGTATAAAATATGTTTTTAAATACTTTAAATTAACCAAGTGCATAAAATTAAGGTATAACAACATCATATATGAATAAACAACTTACATGTTAGGGTTTCTTATGCAATATTCATTCACAAACTTCTTTTCGAGCATTTAAACATAGGTAAAAGTAGTATTTGATTCAACCAAACAAAATTACTTAAATATATTGGAGTTAAACCTTATTTCACCTCTTAATTAATCATATAAACATTTTATTAGTGATCTAGGTGACTTGACAAATAACAAAACAAAATTTCTTTGTCCAAGTGTATTAATAGTCTATCATACACAAAGGATAAATAACACAAGGTCTCCAATCATCAGGTTATTAAAAAAATAAAACTTATATTATTTTATTTGGGTTTTATCTACTTCCTCCTTTTGAATCTAACCCCTTCCAACTCTTTCCTTACTACTAAAAATAGCATTTACAAACTCGTTTCATTGTCATATAGCTACTCTAACTAATTTATAACTCCCTCTTGTACATTTATGAGAGTCTTAAAAAACTTAACCACTAACATGAGTCATGTATGGATTTAGGTGAAAATAAATACTTGAATATATTGACAACAAAACTAATCTTATTGAAACTCCTACACACTTGACTAAAGATTGAAAACCTTGACAAAGATTAAAAAATTCAAATTATAGGAATTTGGTGGGAAAATGCCAATGCCACACAAATTCAAATATAACAACACTCTAAAACCTAAGAATTATTCCTAAGAACTTATTATGACAAAAATAACTCACTAAAGACTCAATACATGTAAATAAACCAATATGTACAAAAAGTAGTGATGTTCCTACATCATGTCCCTAATAATCTCCTATAGTTGCAAGATTAGGAATAAAATCTGATCTAATGTTTTCTTCAATATTTTTCAAGAGTTATTAATACACTTTGTTTTACACATTGGGTAAAGCATCTTGTAGAGTGTGCTCGCATTCCTATTTTATAATTTTTATATTACGTAGTTTGTTTTTTTCCACTTGTTTTGTGTTTTAAGCTAGTGTTGGTTTAGCTTCCCTTTCTAGCTCAATGAAGCCTTCCAAATCCAAATATATATCACTATTTCTAGGTTATATCATATCATCTATTATTATATTAAAAGGCTTAATAAAATATTGTTACTATTAAATTTTCTTGTAATTTTGAAGTTTCATATTCAAATCATGAGTTTCTTCCTATTATGATGATGACACTATTTTAGCTCCCAAATCTTATGGCCATCCATGACATAGAAATATTTTAATGTTTTGTAATTAATTATGCACCAAAGGGCTATCATATTAAAAAAAAATTATGAATGAGATATTTTTGAACTTGTACCCAATGGTTTTTCTCTCTCATGTGCTCTTGATGCATGTACTAAGATGTTGGTAATGGTGTTAACATATGGTTAAAAATGTGTACCCAATACCTCACCTATACTCCTTGTGCAAACCACATATATACACATTGATGAATGTGTAGCTCAGAATATTGGCCTTCTTGACATAACATCCCTTCTAGTTTCACCATAGGTATTTTTTGAAATTACACACATAAAAATTCACATGCCTTCTCCCAATGTATCTCTATATCTCTATGCACTACCCACCAAGTCAAAACAATACATTTGAATGCATAACTTAGTGTACTAAATATTTGATCCATCTTCAACACATATTTATCTAACCTCAATATAAATGTATGAAGTTCCTCTATTTCAAAGTATTGAGGTAACTAGGATTCAGTGATGAACACCATGTGTAGAGGTCATAACTCATGCTCTCCTCTTGCCCAATTTTACATGTGAGTGTTTGAGTCACCACTTATGGAATATTTTATTTCCCAAGGTAAGAAACCATCTATAATAAGTTTTATATAATCCAAAATTGTTTCACGAATATTATATAAGACATCCACTTCTAACCTAGTAGAAGATTACACTTATGGAGGGCTATATCCTTAAAATTAAAAATATGGTGCTAGTAATTTTATTATTATTAGCTTGTAAGATGGTTTCTTTGTGATTTGGGATTACTCCATGTTTAGGTTTAAAAATTGATAATCGATATCTCATAATGCATTCCTCTATGTATATATGCCAACTTTAAAACAACTATTATCACTATATACATAGGGTGACTTTGGTTCCTTAGGAATTATGTACGGATTATATTCTATTTTATTCAAATGAATTAAAATTATTGTATCTCCCTTATGAGACTATAATTGGTTACACACTATGATAATAGTCATTTGACCATCATAAGCCCATTTCTTACTAATTAATGTAGGGTAATAGGTCTTAGTAGTCTTCATATCAATGAATTCAAAATAATTGTGTAGACTTAGCTCAGCCACTCTAATATTCATATCCTCAAGGTGACCAAACAACTCTACTCATCTGTAATATGTAAGGCTAAAGGTGATAATATTATATCTTAAGTGTGGCCTACCAATATATTCCCATGTTGATCTCAAGATAATTTTCATATTACTCCTAAAATCAAATACTGCATTAGGAATTTTATATCTTGTAAGATAAATATCCATGCAAGAGTTAACTTCCCAACATTTCTTAATTTTTACATACTAGAAAACCTTATATGTATGTTGTTTCCCTCACTACACACACACCAAAAAATTATACAATAGGATAGTAATATTCTATGATATATCCACATTATAGATTGTACTAAGTAACTGTATCAAGTCTTTCGAAGTAGTTATAACTCCTTGATTTATTATGTGCATAATCTATCTTTACATTTGTGTATCAATGGCTGTTGTGTCTATTTCTAAATAATTATAATATTGTATATATTTTATAACTTGAGATGCTTGATACATCAAAGTTTTTTTCCATAATAATATCAATATATTAATTATGATAAGATTTTCTAATTCCCTAATCGACTAACATATACAAAGGCAACAATCCTTTATTCTACATGTTGTTATCTATTAGTTGCATGGATGAACACATTCTCTTTAAATTGTGCATTGATCAAGTTTATAATGCACACCAACTTCTCCTTTCTTTGCTTCTCTAGCACTAGATAATCTTCCATTTGATGTTGTCCTTTAATTCTATAGTACATGCAATAGGTTTTTCTCGATGGATTATTTGGGAAATTATTCACATGGTCATTGTATTCTACATATAAATAGAATGTCATAGGTGGCTATACTTTTCAATTTTAATTTTTATAGCCTAATTCATACCCTCCTCTATAGCTACCTCCATTTTTTTGGTACCCCCATCCTTACAATTATTTTACAATGTATCATCCTTACTAGTTTTCTTAGGATTATACCTTCCATATTTGTGTTTAGGAAAATTTAGAGCCCAATTATATTAATATGGAATACAATTATTTAGGAAGATTGATATTGCTATTACATGGAAGATGGAATTTATCCAACTAGACTCTAGGGTTGTTATTATAGTGATGATGGCATCCACTAGGGTGTACTATGTGTTATAATTTCCATATCCACATCTAGGCCTATGATACCCTAATTCATAGTCGGTAGATAATACGCAAAAATTACAAAGACATTATTTGTAATATCTTATTTTATCTCTTGAAAAGTTCTATAGTTCATATTGTCATGATTTTTTGATTTGTAAAAGTTTTTGTACATGTTCTACAATTTTTGAATATATTACTATAAAAGATGGAACTTTGAAGTAGCATTCCCAATTCATCAACAAATTTCACAACATTATTTTCTAAGATTTGGATAGTCATTCCTATGGTGACCTTATCAACTATATTCTTTACACCATAATCATAATTTATGATTATCATTCTCATGCATCTCATTCATCTTTATCATTAAATCATCTAGTTATGCTTATATTTTATAACTTGCTATTGCAAGGTCACCATAATCCTCAATTTACTCTACTCATATAAAAATAGGTTGGGAATAAACCTTAGTTAAGAACTGGGATTATTTAATACTAAATATAATTCTTTGTCATATCCCTTAAATGAGCCAAATTGTCTTATCATTATCTTCCAAGATGAAATCAATGTTATTCACAATATCATGAAACCTATGATTTTAGTCTCTAATTGATTCTCCATACTTTTTCTTAATCTCCTTTAGATATTGAATAGTTTGGATTCTACATTTTTTCACAATAATTTTCTTATCAATAGTTCTTTAACTTGTGTAAGCTCAAGGGTATTTACATTTATTTTAAAAATGAACTCCAAGGCTCATATTGATGAATCCCCTATGATTTTTCACTTCTTAATGTCATCATATGTTACCCACTTAATGTTCCATTTCATATCATAATTTATCAAGTATTACTTAGGAGACATAGATCTATCATATTAAATTAAATAAATAATCATCCCTAAATTGAATGACATAGTTACCATACATTAGGCTACTATCACTAATTTATGCACACTGGTGACTCAAGATATAGATGTATGTGCACTAGTGACTATTAATATATGTGTCTATGAAGTAGTGATTATGACTAGAGACTTATACAAACTAATATTTTTATGTGTCCTAAAAATGAATCCTCACTTTTCTATCATCTTCTTATCTATTGCTTATAATGTCTTCCACTTAACTTATCAAACTTATATGTAAGATCATCAAACCAATTTGTATCTACTTCTTCTCCTGCACTTCCTCTTCTCCCAAATAATATATTAGGATAGGGGAATCCATATTATTTAAGTAAATTATCTATAATTTAAACTTATTATAACTTTAAAATTGAATCTGTGATAGTTCTATAGTCAAACATAATTTCTTCCATGAAACATTCCTTCCCTAGTATAAACAAAATTACTTTCATTAAATCTAATAAATTTCCATCTTTTATCTATCCTGATACTATCTTACACTCTTATTCCTTATTTATTAACTCCATATATTCACTATTTATAATCCATTCTTCTTTATTGATCCCTTTTGCATACTTTATGCATTCTTTATTTTTAGCATCTTTCACAACCTCTCTCTACATCTCTCCATCTCTAGTAATATTACTCTACCCCTACTCCTATTGGTAATTAATTATATATTAATCATTTTATTTAATATTATTTATTATCACAATTCCATTTATAATCCCATAATTTTTTTCTCGCTCTAGTTCTTATCATCTTCTATATTTTTGGTCCTATTCAAGTTTCTCTACTTAGCTCCACATCCTTCACTTCTATCCCGCATGCACCCCCATGGCACTTGATGTGACTAATCTTGTTAGGAATATGATTAAAAAAATTCATGAAGTTGTCATTGATGTCATGAAAGTGGCATTGATGTCATTCTATGTTATCTTTGTTCTTATTAATGTTGATCTCTCAAATCCTTAATTGAGGAACCTAGTGAAATGGCATATGCCTAACAACATGATGAGTTGATATATATGAGACCTATGTGAATAATATTGGTAATGTGAGAGAATTTTATGATGTTTTATTACATTATTATAGAGTATTAAAGATAGTTTAAGAGGTTTCAAGGCATGATCATAGTCTAAGCATGACTAGCAATATAAGGTCTAGTATGTAAAGTGACCTATAGTTGCCTAATGAGGGGTCAAGATCATTTATAAAGGGGGAAATATATTTAAATAATTAAAATAGGTGTTATAGATCATTTTAAGTGTGTGGAAAAATTTTAAAGTCAATACCTAAAGCAAAATACATGAAAACCTATTATATGGTTCCCTATGTACACAGAATGGGGTATTACTAACCCAAGAAGATGTTTCTCATGCTCATTGGCACATGAAACCTTTTCATGAGATCCTAAGAAATTAATTGTGGTTTTTAAAGGTCCTTATTTTTAATTTCTTGGCATTGGTTTTGTAATTGAGGTGCAACTCTTTATGAATGATTACTAATAAGGTAAGGTAGTCAAAACACTTCTAAAACCCTAACAAAGACTTGATAGGAAAGATATAATTGGTTATGTATTAGAATGGTCTATTTGACCTAGTTCAATGTTTTTATAATGTAAAGGACTCTTCAAGGTTTCCTTAGGTTGTCTTTTTTGTCTTGACAGTGAGTAGAAGCTACAATAAACCCTTATTTTTAGTATTTTTGATGCTATAGGTAGGGTTAACCAAGTCAAATCATGAAAATGGATGGAGGATAATGTGAAAGACCTATAATTTATTCCCATAGAATTTTATGAGTATTTTTCTAACCAAAATTGTGTAAACTTAGTCATGTATGTTATCCTATCGCTAAAATGGCCTAATGAGCAAAATAGTGAGAAAATGAGGTGATAATGACAATGAGATGAGGGATTGCTTGTAGAGGACTAGGGATGGAACATAAGGTATGGGGTAATTATTTGAGACTTATCCATTTGTTTATTATTGAAATTATATCATAGTGTTTATAGAGTGTTGAGAAACACTCTTCTCATATCTAGATTCAATGAGTCTATTGCATGAGTATCTAGTTGTGATATAATTGATATCTTTCATGAAATAATGGAAAATTAGTTAGTTTCTTCACAAAATAATGATAAACTAGTTGTTGGGAGAAACCTTGGTCTAAAATATAACTTGTGATATGTGAAAGTGATCTAAAATAAGTACAGTGGATTATAATCAAAACCTAAGATCTAAAGTCTAAACTAACATGTATATTTATAATGACAAGTTAAACTAAAGTGAATTGATCAAAAAATGAGCAAAAGGAAGGGTAGGGAAGAAAGAAGGTGTTCTAATTCTATGTTCAAACATTATGATAAAGCTTAAATTTTATCCAAACATGCACTAAACCAATACATGACATGAAATAGCTACATCACAAATGCTATCATGTACCAAGAAAATGTCTAAGGAAAAGTGGAATAATACCAATAAGAAACTATATTCAATTTGAATATTTCTTCTATAGGGAAATAACATTAGCACATTTGCAAGAAAAGTAAAGAAAGTGAACTAAATCTAAAATCCTTCAATCAACCTATAATAAGCACAAATTAACAACTCTACATTCATATTAGCAAATATAGAATATATTAAAATAATTCAAATCTGAACATCTAAACAGATGATTGACTAAGCATCCATAATAGCAAATACAACAACAAATATTAGACAAAATTTGTAGAATTCCTTACTTGTATTAATAGCTTCAAGTTTACAAAATAGTTTTGTTAAAAAATTAACTCTCTCTTTTTTTTTAAATTATATTACCCCTTTTATAAAAGACCAAAGAGGTATGTTAGTCAGTCATATCAAATGATAATTGTACAAGTGTCTAGGATAGTTGTCCCTTTTACAACATTCTAGAAATAGACACTTCCTAAATAGACTAACCTATAAGCAATGTGCTTTACAAGATGTACATGATTTAAAAAAATAATATTCCCTTTTGAAAATGATATACATATTTAGTTACAAAAACAATATTCTAAGTCAACGTATTTGACTTTGGGACTCCTTTGTTGTTGTAGAACCTTGTTTTTGTTACATGATACTTATTACTTCATCATGTTATTGATCAATTAGCTTAAGGTTAACAATGGGCTCGATCAAAATATTTTTTATTGATCTTTTAGGCCTGTGATATCCTTATCAGCCCTATCCAAATATTCCTTGATGTTGCTTACATATCTTATCTTATCTTATCCTCAGTTGATAAAATCATGTCCATGATTTGTTTATTATCTACTCTTATTTTGCCCTAGCTTTGGTTCTTCATCTCTTGCATGAATTGAATAGCTTTGTGTTTAATTTAATCATCTATTATTAAGCCAATAGGGCTAAGTTTGGTGAGATATTTGATTAAGCATCTTAATATTTGGACCATTCTTTCTTCTAATTGCTTGACATCATTAGAAAGATCTCCCATATCTTTGGACCACTTGTTCAAATCCTTGATATTATCTATAATTACTACCATATCAATATTTAAATGGGCTAGGTTGACTATTCTAAATTTAGGAATTTGATCTTCTATCAAAATATTGATCTCATCCTTCACTTTATTATTTGAAATATTTCATTGGTTAACTTGGCTTGCAGATAAAGTACCATATTTTTTCACCAAGTCCTGTTTGGAAATTAATGCCTTCAAAGAGCTAAATAAATCATACATAGTTTTTTAAAATAACTTAACCATGTCTCTTAACACTGATAAGATAGAATTTTCTTCGAAGTTATTTTATTGATTTAGCATTTTTATAGAATACTTAAGCAAATTCTAGACATGCTCCTCAAAAATAGGATATTCACCAAGCTTTTGTCCTTCCTTTTGAGTCAAATTAGTCAAAGGCTCTACCCTTGGACATGTCATTTCCTCACCACCTTGGATGACCATCTTCTCAATCACCCTATAAAACTTGGTAGTCTCTAGATCATATTTGACCCCAACTAAAGATTAGGTCACCTATGAAATTGGGACCTCCATTTGTGACTGAGTTGCTAAATGACTTGGATTGTCTAATATCCTTGTTTCCTCTTCCCATAAATAAATGATCCATGGTTTCATTTCATGTTTCAAGGGGGTGTAAATAGATTTCACCATATCCCAAGGGTGATGTATAGTAGGAAACTTATCTATCCTTGGTTTGTAAATGAACCACTCTAGAATTAGTGGTCTATACAATAAGTTCTCACTAAATAGATTGACTTCACTCATAGGAGTAGTAATAGTCACTTTATGTCTCTTAGTTTCTGAGACTATAAAAGTCTCAGCTTTCTTTTTTTGAGGATTAACAACCATTAAGTCTAATATTTTATCTTTTCCATTCTCTTCCTTATCTTCCTCAACCTTTATCTCCTCATTAGAATCTAAATCATAAGCACTGGATAACATCTTCAATGCATCCTCAATAGTATCATTAGGATCAAGGACTATCACGTGAGTCTCCTCTAAAGGTATATCATGATCTTCTATCTTAGATGATTCAGGGGATTATGAACTTGATAGGATTTCATCTAGCCTTTTCTCTTTAGGCTTATGCTCTCCCAGTGTACTAACTGATTGAGGTATATAAGGTTCACCACTAATAAAATAATATTTCCTAGGTCCAAATTACCATCTATCATATAATTTTTGATTCTTATGTAGTCTAGACTCAGGATTTAGGATGTGTTCCTTTAACCTTATGGTCACTTCAAAGTAGATGCCTTGGTGTATATAGGATCATATGGATTAAACTCATGTTCATAGGGCACATTCAGGATACCCTTGATCTTCAAGTGTTCTTTTACTCTTACATAAGGGTCCCATTGTCTAAGTTCATCCACTTGTAGGTTTAAATACAATATATGATTTGATATTACCTCAACATGATTCCATTGTCTAGATGTAGTATTTCTAATTGTCATTGGGAAGCTATGAAGGAGTCCCTTTCTCTTGGTCCTACAAAGACAATCTACTCCATGGAATAATTGGTAGGACACCTCTTGTTCTACTATTTTTTCAAGTACATGAATATGTAGCTTGAGAGGACTCTATTGATTTCCTTTAATCCTTATGATAGTATAGTAGAGATACAACCATATGTCTCCCATAGATTTAAAAGACTTGTTGCTCAATGGGATAACTCTCATCATTGGGATTTTAATTATAAATTTACTAAGGGTAGCGTATACATAGTCAAATATAAATTGAATGTGGTCCCTATACTTATAAATGTGTAGCTTGTAATAGTACTATGAAATAATTTGGGTTCCACTTGGAGACCATTCCCTCTTATCAGGAATCCGTGTGGTTGAACATAAAGAATCTAGGAGGTATGACATCATATAGAACTAATTCTTATTATTATGCTTGATTTCATAGATTTTCCTACTCAAGGAGATGCTAATTATTTCACCTAGTGGGGGAACTATCACTTTTTCAGCAATGTATTAAACCATTGGCACCCACACTAGATATACATATGTAGTCGTGGTATTTCAACATAACTTGTTCAATATTTTAATTATCATCCTAATTTTAGGTCTAAACTAACTAATAGGGATGTTCTTATTGAGGTATAAAAAGACTTGGTTACCAAATTCTAACCTCATAGCCAGTGTGTCCATCAAATTATGTTCTTTAGCATAAGAATTGATAGAGGCTAGGTCAATTTGGGGTTTGGACATCTTGTAGTATGACTCAAATAGAATAGGAAAAATGTAAGACTATTTCTAATGAGTATGTTCATTAATTAACATGCTCTAATCTATCATAGATTCCTTAAAAATTGGAGCAAAAATATCAATGCAATAAGTACCTCTAGTTTCATAGCTACGTAATGTAGACCAATCATCTAGATGGATACAATGTCATCATATACTTACTTTACTAAGAGAATCTTCTCTTCTTCCTTGGTAATGGATGGGTGGTTCTCAATTATCTGTTATAAATTAGACTAATTATTATCACATGTTCAAAGTAACAACAACAAACTTAGTGTCCTTAAACACTCCACCTTTTGCATTAGTCATTAGATATAATTTGACATCTTCCTTTGAAACATGCTCATGTGTCATAATTTCTATAATATGAAAAAAATTCTAATTACAGGAAATAATTAAATCCCTTGGCTCAATTTATAGTGAATATAGGGATAATTAGGGTAATCCATACACTCTAGGGTTTCTTATAGGTTTACACAGAGCTTCAATGGTATCAATCCAATTCAAACTATGAGCTTCATGACTTAGATTTCAATTAAATTGTGCATTTATACCTTTCATGTGTTTGGGACCATGAGATATCCAAAAATTGTGTTCTACATATGTGGCATCACCATGTTACATTGTTCATTAATTTTTAAAATGTGGCCATTTATCACTTTTGGACATGTGCCGCCTTTGCATATAATCTTGATGAAGGATTAAATTAATACCATTGATCCCATTTGGAGATGTATAAACTTGGATTTGTTATGGGCCATTGATTTTCCTTCAAAGTCTCATGATTTTTCCACTTGGTAGCTATGTGGGCTCTTTCTGTGCTTTAGAGACTCATTTAAACACTTTTGCACCATGTGGAATATCATCTTTTGTTCTAGGATCTTTAAAAATGAAACTCATTTCACACCATTGATTGTGATCTAGGAGGTTGAATGCTATTAGCTGATCTTTGTTCAATTCATCATGGTTGTGACATGTGTCACTACCATATTCAACACACTCCATTTTGTATCATTGGATATCCTTTGCATGGATCAACACACTTCGTCAATCTTGATTTATTTGATTATGTTCATTTTGCATCTAGCTAGGCACTAACCATTGATCTTGGACCTAATCACTAAGATTGGGACACTTGTCACTCTCATGTTTCATCTCAATAACTTTGACAATTTGATGCAGATAGACACCCTCATACCATCAATACTTGACATGATCTCCTAAGATCTTAACACTTGGCATCCTTGTGTTAATATATTCCTGTAGGAAATGAAATAGACTTAAGTAACATTTTAGAAATATATAAACATAAGATAATTTTAGACTAAGGTTTTTTAGACGTATTAATAAATACTCTTCTAACTTGGGATATAAATAAACTAGGTTTATAATATAAGGGACTTGGCATAAATTTTTAGACTAAAATTTTAATTATGTTTAATAAACATGATTAAAGATTAGGATAAAAATTTAAACAATGTTTGAGACATAATAAAGTGCTCTTGTACAAATTTGAATAAAACGAGCCTACGCAAATTTGAATCTATTTCAAAAATTACTTTAGGCTAAAACACATTAGACTAAGGTTTTAAAAAATATTTAATCACAGATTTAATTAAGTAATTAAATACCAATTATTAATAGTAGGATTAAATTATCATTAAAGGTATAAAACCCTAAACCCTATCAGTTCAAATGAGACTCCATTAAACCTGCAACATATAAACACAAGAATCAAATGTTATCAACATTAGATAAAGTCAAATGAATATTATGTTATCATGTTAGTGAATTCATTGGTGTGTGTGATCTTTAAATAAATATTATGTGTTAAAATGCTAATGGAAATATAATTGGGTGGGATGTTCAATCTATACCACAAATTTACAAAGTTTGAAATACAAGTACTTATTTTCAAAAAGTGGGGGTATGTTGACCTCAATAAATGGTGACTTCTAGGGGAGCATATCAATATGTTGGAATTCAAATACTCTAGGTTCAAACTAATAACCAAGATAATCATTCTACATGATCAAGTACCATTATTAAGATAAGTTCCTAATTAAAACAAGTCTAACGCATGAAAAATTGGGATCAAATATTAAAAATTAGTCATGTGTGTGTGTGTACTTTGATTCCACTTACTGATTTCCATGAAATTTAGAGAACAACTTTAAGATTTCATGACCTTAAACATTAGCATTTACTTGTATCATATTTAGATATTCATTAAGAATCATGCTTTATAAAAGGAAGTATTTGGCATTACTCTACTATCAACCAAGCATCCATAGCCCCAATAGATATGCATTTATTCCCACTTAAGGCCTTGCTCCACTTCCTTATATATGTCCATAACCCTGATGGAGATTACTAGAATCACCTTTGCTCAAAAATCCTTTTGAATTTTGTAATAAGGCTGTTATTTTGGCATATTTCAAATATATTTTACTTTATATCAAAGGTTGGGAACCAAAAATACCTAAGTTTTAGGATTTTGTCAAATGTTTGATCTTTCAACAATCATCCTTGGCTATAAACTTCATCTCAGGATATAATGTTCTTTAATTGCTAACATGACTTTGCTTTAATAATTCAAACTTTCATTCAACATGTGCAATCCTTATTACAATCAAGTTTAGATCAAAACAAGGTTTAATATTTCAAGGATCAATTAACCTAGACATTAATCTTCACCAATTTCTCAAAAATATAACACCAATCTCACATTTCCAAAATCCATGGTTCACCAATGTTGAGAGTCATACCTTCATTGGTGATTTGAGAAGTTCCTTTTGAGTAACTAGATGTATTCTGAGCTGAGGACTATCTTGAAAGGACTTATTGAAAGCAAGGAACAAAACAAAGAAAAGGAAACACACCATAAACAAAACAAATAACAATCAAACAAGATATAAGAAAACAAATATGCACAAACACTATGTACAAATAAGGAATAAGAAAACAAACTGAATTAAGCCCTACCTACACTAACTCTAACTACTCTTAAAGATCACTCCAAGAAGACTTGAGGTGGCATAACAAATAAATAGTTATTGAGGTGTTGCCCATTAGTTAACAATTTAAACTATTCTCCCTACAAGTCTTTGAGCTTGAAGCTATTATCTCCCAACGTCTCAGTAATCTGATAAGGACCAATCCACAAATTAGTGAATTTTCCATGCTTTCCTTTCGGTTTAGATGATTTGTCCCAAAGGAGAACTAGTTATCTCTTCTTGAACACCTTAATATTTGAACACTTGTCAAACCATCTCTTAACTGTGGTTTGATGTCTTCTAAAGTTGGAAAATGCTTCCTCTCTTACATCCTCAATTTATATGATGTCAAGTAGCCTTGATTTTGCATATTCTTGATCCTCTTCCATATATTCCAACATGAAATTGTATGTTTCCAACTTAAGAGTAATGGTAAATATTAGCTCTTGTCTATATACAAACATAAATGGCAATGCTTTCAATGCTTACTTCACCCTATTTCTATCTTTCGAAAGAGCATATTTAGGAAATTTATGTCATGTTTTTAGTTTTTCTATTGCATTTTTTTTATAACTTTCATAATTTTTTTATAAGTTGACTCTAAAACTCTATTACCTTGGGTATAATGGTTTGATGAAACGTTGAGAATTATGTTGTTATTATAGGCCCACTCAGTCAATTATATGGATATAAAGGCAGATGCATTATCAAAAACTAATGAAACTAGTGTCCCAAATCTAGTACAAATGTTTTCTTCTAAGAATTTAATCACATCTTTAGTTCTACATTGCTCAGTTTCCACTACTTTTATCCATCTTGTATAGTAATTAATAGTAGTGGGAATAGATTTGTGTCCATCTAAATAATTCGGGTTGATCACCCCCATAAAGTCTAGTCCCCATTAAGAAAAAGGTTTGTCAATCATAAATGGATTTAATGGCATAACTACCTTTGGTTCCTTAGTGTTGAAAATCTAACATTGATGAGTGTTGAAAATCTAACATTGATGACATTATTTAACATGTTTATGTGCATCCTTGAAGATAATAGGCCAATAATATCCTACCCTTAGGATCTTATGAGTTGTCATTCTAGAATGGTGTCCACTTCTAAGATTTTCATTAAAATTACTCAATGAATGAGCTGCTTCTTGTTTTGAAACATGTCTTAAGTATATACCTTCATAGTTCTTCCTAAAGATTGCTCCATCCTTGATCAATAAATGAGTTACCTTGAGCCTCAAAGTTATTATTTTCTCTATACTCAATCCTATAGGACAAGAACCCTTGATTATCAAATGAATAATTAGATCATACCAATCATTTGGTTGGAAATTATGTTGATCAACCTATATAATGTTCAAGTTAGGATTGGTGTTAGTAATTAATTAAATCAATCCTTGACACCATACCAACTTGGCATTTTTCATCTCAAGATCATACTCTTTAAGTATAGACATCTCCTTACATCTTCACTCCCCTAGTTCATATTTACCAAGCATAAGATAGTGGAAGGATCTAACAATATTACATGCACTTTATTATTATGAATATAGTGTCTAAACTTCTTAATTGCCTTTACTAAAGCAAATTATTATTTGTCCATCAAAGAATAGTTTAACTCAACATTCTTAAAACTAGTACTCATAAATGCAATGGGATGGTCACATTTATCTTTTTTCTAAGTTAGAACAACAACTATGTATGATTAGAATTAAAGGAATAAAGATAGAAATCTTTTAATGAAATTAGGACTTATCAACATTGGTGCCTATTTAATTGCTTCTCTTAATGTCCTTAAAATATTTCTTGTCTCTTCATTCCAAATTACCTTTGCTTCTTTCTTCAACATGTCATTTAATGTCTTTACAATCTCTATAAACAAAGAAATAAACTTTTTCACCAAGTTGATTTTACCAAAGAAACATTTTAGCTCTTTTTTACTATTGTGGGTTTCTATCTTGGATATGGCATTAAATATATCATGATCTAGAGAAATCCCATCTTTCTTTATAGCATGCCTTAGTAATTTTCCTTTAATCACAAAAAAATGCTATTTTTAAGATTGAGGGAGATTTCGTACCATTTGCAACATTCAAATACTTTTTATAATTTCATAATATGATCTTACCTATTTTTAAAAAATATAGATCATACATATAGATAATAATGCACTTACCTATGAGACCTTAAAAGCCATGGTCTATATCTCTTCAAAATTTTGTTCTTACATTATTGAGTCCAAACGACTTTATTTTTTAAGAAAAAGTGCCCTACTTAGTTGTAAATGCAATCTTAATTCTATCCTCCTTGTTCACAAGTACTTGATTATAACATAAAAAACCAATCTAGAAAAGACATCATAGCATATCACTAAAAATTTGAATGACTTGGTCAAGGGAAGGTAAAGGATAGTTATCTTTTTCTAAAGATATGTTTAAATTTATAAATTCTATGCCTAATCTAATTTCCACATTTTTATTTATAAGTGGTACGAAGTTAGCTACCCAAGTAGAATGTCTAATGGGAAAAACTATTTTAGCATCTAATAACCTCTTTACTTCTTTATAGATTAATGGTTCTAATTCAAGATTAACTGGTCTTTGTTTCTATCTAAATGGTTTTCAAGTTTATTTCAGTGGTATGGTGTGTGTAATGACTCTAGGATCAATGATCTTCAAGTCTTCATAAGACCATGTTATAACATCTTTGTACCAAGTCAACAACTCTTTATCTCTTTTAAACTCTATGCTTGTACAAATTGTACAAATGTTAACTAGTTAGGGTTGACCTTAAGATCCAAGATCAATTATATAATAATCTTTCCCATTCACTTTTGGAACTTTGGAAGTCTTAGTTAGTTTTTCTATGTCAAATGGTCTATTTAAGGTAGTCATGCCTTTGGGAATTTTGTTGTCACTTAGTTGGATAATCTTGTGATCAATTTTTCCTTCATCAAGAGTATTTTCATTGACCTCATCTATTATGTGAGACTCAAATACTCCTAAGTTATTCATTAAATTTATGATCTATTGATCATCACTAAATACTTGTTAATGGTAGATAGTGTTAGGGACTAAGGGATATGGAATGAATTCAATGCTAGGTCTTTGGGAATTCTTATTTGGCATAAAATTTATTTCAGTTGAAGTTAGTTCATCAATAGCCTTGTTCTCTTCTCTATGAATATATACAATGTTAAAATCATAAAAATATTCAAGAAAGTCCTAAAATCTAAACTTTACTTCTTAAGATAAGACAATTTGCATTGGTATTTGCTTCTAACTTGATTAACTACCTATTTAGAATCACCATGAACTAGGAGCTTCGTGACCTTATGTTTGATGGCAAATTGAAATCCTACTATTAGTGCTTCATACACTACAAAATTGTTAGTGCAAGGAAACTAAAGTTTGTAAGAAAAACTAAATTCTTTCCCAAGGGGATTGATTAGAATAGTTCCTACTCCATTTCTATATTTACATCTAACACTATCAAAATATAATTTCATAGTCCAAGCATAACATGAGAATTTTTACTGTCACATACCTCAGGAGTATCATGAGTATAAAATGCTAGATTAGAATTGACCATGTTGACCTTTTTATTTGGTGCATTGTACTTAGTTATCATGTGCTTCATCTTGGGTTACATCTCTATCCTTATTTTATTAGGAACTCCCTTCCATAAAAGCCACATATGTGAATAGTCAATTGACATTAAACCATTCAAGGCCTTTGTCCAATCTCTACTGAATATCATTCCATAAGCATTAGGGATGTTTAGTACATGAATATATATTTATTGTTGTATCCCTCATTTAGAAGCAAGTTGCATGTGAGCATTCAACAATTAACCAATTACTCTAACTCTTGATTTTTCTAATTGAATAACTACTTTACAGACTTAATGAGAGTTAAACCAAATTGTTCACAAATACCTACTAGCATGATATCAAAATAATCACCTGAATCTAACAAATAATTATGCATTTTTTACTAAAAAATCTAATTATAAATAAGAAAGGGGGAGCTTCTAATTTGTTCTTGTACAGCAAAACATTAGCATTTTTAGCCTTTTATGATTTACTAGGTTTCTTGCTTAGAGATTTGAACAATTCTCTTTGTTTAGTAATTTGAGTCAACTCATGCAAGGTAATGTTAGATTTGATCTTTTTCATGTCCTCAAATTTATTATATCCACCCTTAGTAGAAGAACCAGATGCATCAAAATTGGTTTTAGAGGTACTTCCTTTTAGAGGTTCAGGATTATTATCAGCCTTAGGATCAGGAGGAGTATCAATGACATTTGATGGAATTGAGCTTGTCAAAGGTTTCTTTTACTCCCTATTCCTCAAAGGGTAAGTTTTCTTCAAATACTATTGAAAATCATGGATCTCTTTAAGAGTATCCTTAGGCTCATTCTCATCTTTGAATAGAAAATCAAATGTTTTTACCATGAGAGTTGTATCAATAGACTTAAAAGTGTTTGAAGACATAGATGTACCTATAACGTTATTTTTATTAGGCACAACTTCAAAAGTATCTAATTATTATTTAAAAGCTTCAAAATCATTACATAATTCAATACAATCCAATTCACCATGATTTGAAGTAATAGGAACTCAACAATAATCTGCTAAAGCAACATCACACAAGTTCATTTTAGGCACATTCTTATTAGTAGATGACTCATTTTTATTGTTATTTTTGTTTCTATTTTGAAACTTGTTTTTAGGTATATTAAACCTTTGATAGGAGTAATTCATATTAGAAGTTTTCCCAATATTTCCTACTTATTTTTGCAACTAAAGTAAATCAGTTCTTAGCTTTTGAACCATTTTTAAGATAGAGGTATTCTCATTCTTTGGTGCCTCTAAATTATGAACTTGAGTATTACTATTGGTTGTAGTCACCAAATCCCTTTGATCTTGTCAATGAGATCCACTTGTAGTATTATTCAAGAATCTTATGTTTTGTCCAACATGAGCATGACTCAAAGGTAATTAGTTCAGAAATATTGTTTGATTAAAAGTAGGTCTATTCTAATTTTCATTAGAAATGATATTCAACATAGGCAAATTAGGGCTGAGATTGGGAATAACATATGTCATTTGACCCTAGGGTTTTATCTAGTCATTAATTACCATAGTTTCAACATAAGCTAAGGTTAATGTGTTAATGACATTTGTAGATCTTTTCAAGAACACAAATGTCATGGGGTATAAATTATCTTTGTAAATCTCTAAAGCTAAAGTTAGATCAAGTCTGTAAGGAGTTATAATCCTAATCAACATTTTATGGAACCTAGCATTGAAATATCTTATGGACTCATTTTCATCTCTCTTTATAGTGGTGAATTGTTGATAAAGGACACATGGAGTGATGATTTTTCCAAATTGACTAATGAAATAATCATTGAAATTTTTCCTACTAAAAACATAGTTCTTAGGAAGGTTAAGAAACCATTCATATGATACATCTCTAAGTGTAAATGGAAATAATCTATAAGCAACATATTCATGAAAAAGATTTTAAAGTCTTAAAGTAGCCTTAAAGCTCTTGATATGTTCTTTAACATTCATAACACCAATAGGGATAAAAGAAGGCAAATATTTTTTAGGATTTTGAGGTAGATCATGTACTATATTTGGTAGATTGATGGAATATCCTCCTAACCAAGACATACCTTGATAAGGGTTGAACACAGTACTATCATGTATACGTAAAGTAGGTTGAGATTTGGAGAGCTTTCACTTCCCTTTATCTTATATTGCTTTTCTATGAACTTCTAATGAAAGAAGAAGTACCGTTGTCTTTGAACATGACCTAGACCTAATCCTTGGAAATTTTAGATTGTGATCTTTGAATCCTATTCAAAATATGATGTGTAAACCTTATCTTTGTAAATAACAATGAACAAACTTGTACATTAATCAAATTCTACACAAACTCATACAAATAATGATAAAGGACAATAATATTTAACTATATTAGCTTAAAGATGTATCTATTCTGATGAATATGAGTGATATTTACACTTCTAAGTCAAATAAACCTAAATTTACAAAGAATTAATCAATCTTTGAAAAAAATTGCTATCACTAACCTCAAACACATTGGATTAAAAAATATCAAGCTATCTTTACCACAATTCATCATATATCTTCAAAGAATAGTTACCTTTAACTAAATAAGCCTAAATACTAGTCTAAAACCATGAATATCAATGATCTTTACAAGATTGAGCTAATAACAACACAAATATGTAAAGGATTCACTGATCTTTAAAAAAATCACCAAAATCATCAAAGATACTTCAAATTCACAAAAAAATTAACTAAGGCCCTCCTTTTAGCACTAGTGAAACATTGACTATTGATGCATGAAAATATATCACATGGTTTACAAAGTGTTGAGAAACACTCTTCTCATTTCTAGATTCAAATAATCCATTGCATGAGTAGTTGGTTGTGATATTCATGATATCTTTGGTGGAATAGTGGTAAAGCAATTAACTATTTCACAAAATAATAATATAACTGCTTGTTGGGAGCAACTTTGGCCTAAAATCTAACTTGTGAGATGTGAAACTGATATGAACTATATATAGTGAATTATGATAAAATAAACTAAGATCTAAAGTCTAAACTAACATGTATATTTATAATGACAAGCTAAACTAAAGTAAATTGATCAAAAAAGAGTAAAAGGAATGGTATGGCAGAAAGAAAGTGTTCTGATTTTTAGTCTAGATATTATGATAAAAATTAAATTTTATCCAAACATGCACTAAACCAATACATGACATGAAATATCTATGGCATATATCCTATCATGTACTAGGAAAATTTCTAAGGAAAGGTGGAACAATGCAAATAAGAAACCAAATTCAATTTGAATATTTATTCTTATAATCAAATAGCATTAGCACATTTGTAAGAAAAGCAAAGAGAGTGAATTGAATCCAAAATCCTTTAATCAACCTATCATAAACATAAATTGACAACTTTTCATTCATATTATCACATCTACAATCTATGAAAATAATTCAAATTTGAACATCCAAACAAATAATTGAGGAAGCAACCATAATAACAAATATGCAAACAAATATTGGACAAACTCCTTACTTGTATTAACTACTTCAAGTTTACAAAATAGTTTTGATAAAAAAAAACTCCCTCTCTTTTTTACAAATAAAAATACCCATTTTCATAGAAGATAAAAGAGGTATGTCAATCAGTCATATCAAATGACAATTGTACAAGTGTCTAGGATAATTGTCCCTTTTACAACATTCTAGAAATAGACACTTCCTAAATGGACTGACCTATAAGCAATACTCTTTACACGATGCACATGATTTTACAAAATAATATTCCATTTTCAAAATGATATACAAGTTTAGTTACAAAATAAATATGTCTAGTCAATAGATTTGACTTTGGGACTCTTTTGTTGTTGCAGTCCATTATTTCTACTATAGGATACTTATTACTTCATTGTGTTATCCATCGATTAGATTTAATTTGATAATGGGCTCCATGAAAAGATCCTTTTCTTGATATTTTAGGCCTTTGATGTCCTTCTCAGCCCTTTTCAAAGCTTCCTTGATCCCCCTTGCATCTCTTATCTTCTCCTCAGTTGATAAAATCATGTCCATGATGCATTTATTGTTTGCTATTATTTTTCCTTGGCTTTGGTTCTTCACCTCGTACATTGACTAAATAGATCTATTTTTAAATTATTCATCTTTTATTAAACTAATAAGGATGAGCGTGGTTGGATTTTTTATTAAGCCTCCAAATATGTGGACCATTATGTCTTCCAATTTCTTGAGATCATTAGAAATATCTCCCATTTCTTTGGACCACTTGTTCAAAGCCTTGATCTTATCTACCGATATTTCCATAGCCATATTTAAATGGGCTAGGATGACTATTCTAAATTTAGGAATTTGATCTTTTATCAAGATATTGATCAAATCTTTCACTTTGTCACTTGAACTCTATGATTGGTTAACTTAGCTTGTAGCCAAAATATCCTATTTTTTAAAAAAATCCTACTTAGACTACTACTTTCAAAGAGTTGAATATATCATACATGTTTGTTTCAAACTGCTCAACCATGTCTTCTGACACTAACAAGATAGATTGTTCTTCTAAGTTCTTATTTTTCTTTAGCCCTTTGATAGAATCTTATAACTATTTTGAGTGTGTTTGAGATAATTATAGAGTGTCCTCCTCAATAATATGATCTTTACCAAGCTTTTGTCCTTCCTTTTGAGTCAAATTAGTTAAAGGCTCAACCCTTTGATATTTCATCTCCTCACCACCTTGGATGACCTTATTCTTAGTCACTCTTTGCAAGCTGGTAGTCTATAAATCATATTTTACCCCCAACTAAATATTGGGTCACTTATATAATTAGGACCTCCATTTGTGACTAAGTTGCTAAATGACTTGGTGTGGTTAATCTCCATTTTCCCTCTCCCTATAGAGCAATGATATATGGTTTTATTTCTTATTGCAATGAGATGTCAGTAGCTTTCACCATATCCCAAGGGTGATAAATATTAGACAACTTCTCTATCCTTGGTTCATAAATGAACCACTTTAGAATTGGTGGTCCATACAATATGTTCTCCTCACTAAAAAAATTGAATTCACTCAAAGGAGTAGTGATCATCACGTTAGGTCTCTTACTCTTTGAGACTATGGAAGTCTCAGCTTTACTTTTTAGAGGATTAACAACCACTAATTCTAATACTTTCTCTTTTCTCTTATCTTCCTTATCTTCCTCAACCTTTGTCTCCTCCTTAGAATATAACTCATAATTCATGGATAACATCTTCAATGAACCATAAAAAATATCATTAGGATCAAGGGCTATCATGTTAACTCCCTCTAAAGGTAGATTATGCTCTACTATCATAGATGATTTGGGGGTTGATGCACTTGAGGGGATTTCTTCTAGCCTTTTCTCTTCACGCCTATGCTCTACTTATGTACTGACTGATGGAGGTCTATAAGGTTCACCACTGATCAAATGATATTTCCTATAACCCAATTTCCATATACCATTCATTTTTATTCCTTTTTAGTCTAGACTTAGGATTTAGGCTGTGTTCCTTCAACCTTTTGGTAACTTTAATGTAAGTAGATGCATTGGTGTATATAGGATCAAATATATTGGGCTCATGTTCATAGGGCACATTCAAGATACCCTTGATCTTCAAGTATTATTTTACCCTTCCATAATGATCTTATTATCTAAGTTCATCCTCTTGTAGGTTTAAATATAACCTATGATTTTTTTCTACCTCAATATGACCCCATTTTCTAAATGTAGTCTTCCCAATTATCATTGGGAAGTTGTAAAGGAGTTCCTTTCTCTTTCTCCTTCAAATACCATCTATTCATTGGAATAATTGGTATTCCACATATTATTATTCTAGTTTTTTAGGTAAATAAATGGGTATCTTGAGAGGATCCTATTGAGTTCATTTAATCCTTATGATAGTATAGTTTGGATACATCCATATGTCTCTCATAGCTTCAATAGACTTCTAGATCAATGACCTAACTCTCATCATTGGGATTATAACTATATCTTCACTAAGGGAAGGGTAGACATAGTCACATATAAATTTAATGTGGTCCCTATATTTATATATGTGCAACTTGAAATAGTAATATGAAATAGTTTGTGTTCCACTTGGAGACCATTCCCTCTAATTAGAAATCTTCATGGCTGCACATAAAGCATCTAGGAGGTATGAAATCATATATAACTAATTCTTCTTTTTATTATTGATTACATATATTTTCATACTCAAGGAGATGCTAATTATTTCACCTAGTGGGGGAACTATCACTTTTTCAACAATGAAGTAGACCATGGTCACCCACACTAGGTCTACATATGTAGTGGTTGCGTTTCCACACAACTTATTCAATATTGTCATTATCATCCTAATTCTAGGTATAAAATAACTGATATGGATGTTCTTATTGAATTATAAAAATACTTTGTTTCCAAATTCTAACCACATAGCTAGGGTGTGTACTAAATTGTGCTCTTTGGCCTAGGAATTGATAGAGGCTAAGTTAATATGGGGTTTGGATATCTTGTAGTATGACTCAAATGCAATAACATAAATGTAAGCGAATTTCTTGTGAGTATGTTCATTAATTAGCATTCCCTTATCTATCTTAACTTAATTAAAAATGGGAGAAAGAATATCAATGTAGTAGAATACCTCTAGTTTCATAACTATGTAATGTAGACCAATCATCTGGATAGATATAATGTCATTATATAGTCGCTTTACTAAGAAAATCTTCTATTTTTCCTTGGTAATGGTTGGCTAGTTCTCAATTGTTCAAAATAATTTAGACAAATTATTATCCCCTGTGTTTAAAGCATTAGTGAAGAACTCATTATCCTTGAACACTTGACCTTTTACATCAGTCATCAGATATAGTTTGACATATTCTTTTAAAACATGCTTATTTGTTGCCATTTCTATAATTTGATAAAATTACAAAATTTTAGACAATAATTAAATCACTTGGCTCAAATTATGTAGAATACAAAGATAATTATGGATATCTATACAATCTAAGGGTTTTCAGAGGTTTGCATAGAGATTCAATAGTGGTAATCCAATTAAAACTATAAGCTTTGTGACTTATATTACAATTAAATTACAAATTTATACCTATCATGTGTTTGGGACCACTAGATCTCTAGAAATGATGTGTTCTACATATGTCACATCATTATGTCACACTATGCATTAATTTTTTAAATGTGAATGTTTGTCACTTTTAGACAGTGTCAACCTCACTTTTAATCTTAATGTTGGATTAAATTCATACTATTGATCCCATTTAGAGATTTTTTAGCCTTGGATTCATTATAGGCCATTGATTTTACTTCAAGATCCTAAGATTTTACCACTTGGTAGCTTTATAGGCTCATTGTGTACTTTATAAACTCAATTGAATTCTTTTGTGTCATGTGGAAGCTCCTTCTTGTTTTTGGGCTCTTTAAAAAGTTGACTCACTTTGTACCATTGATCATGATCTAGGACATTGAATGCTATTGGTTTATCTTTGTTCAATTCATCATGGTTGTGACATGTGTCAATATCACATTCATATTTGACCCATTGAAATTTCAAATCCATTTTACAACATTGGATGTCCTTTGCATGGAATAACATGCTCCATAGATCTTGATCCACTTGATTTTTTTCATTATACATCTAGTTAGGCATGGACTATTGATCTTAGGCCCAATCACCAAGATTGTGACACTTGTCACACTTACATTTCATCATAATAAATTTTATAATTTCACTTGGACAAATTCCCATGTACCATCGATCTTCAACTTGAACTCCTAAAACTTGACACTTGAAATCCTCTTGTTAACTCATTTTTGTAGGTAATGAAATAGACTTAAGGTTTTGGGAATATAGAGACTTAGGATAATTTTAGACAAATGTTTTTTAAACATATTAATAAATACAATTAAAACTTAGGATAAAATTAAACTAGGTCTAAAATATAAGGTACTTATCGTAAATTTTAAACTACTATTTTATTCATGTTTAATAAACATGATTAAAGCTTAGGATAAATATTTAAACAAAGTCTAAGACATAATAAAGTGCTCCCATGAAAATTTAAATAAAGTAAACCTGCACAAATTTGAATCTATTTCAAAAGCTACTTTAGGATAAACCACATTAGACTATGGTTTTAAACATTTTTCAATTATATATTCAATTAAGCAATTAAAGACCAAAGGTTAATAGTAGGGTCAAATTATCATTATAGGCATAAAACCCTGAATGTTGTTAATTCAAATGAGACTCAATCAAAATTATAACATAGAAACACAAGAATAATTTTTTTTTAAAAATTAGATAAGCTCAAATTAATATTATTTTAACATGTCAATCAAGTCACTAGTGTGGATGATCGTTAACAAAGATTATGAGCTAACACACTAATGGTAATTTGTTCAGATGGGATGTTCAATTCATATCACAAATTTGTAAAATTTCAAAAAAGGGTAATTATTGTTTAAAAATGGGGGTATGTTGACCTAAAAATAATCCTATCCCATTGGTTTATAATTTTTCATTATGCCTATACTCAAGCAAAAAAATTGTCATAAAACTGGTCTGTCTAACACAACGAAGCTTGTGTATAGTGAAGTAGTGAGATTGGTCTGTAATACCAATATTGATATATGAACATGAAATATATATTTTTATATATGATATAATGAATCTAAATTTTCACACAAAACCATTTTAATATCACATTAGTGTTCCTAGATGTGTTCAATGTAGAAAACCCCTATTTCCCCTTATCTCTGAAACTAAATTTTTTTGAATTGTTTTTGTGTATTCTGATTTTTTTTATGTTTCCGTATGAATAAAGATGTGATTTTTCAAGAATTCAAATAACTAAATAAATAGCAGTATAAACTTATAACTGGTTGATCTAATAACTTATTGTTCATTTCAAATGATTACAATAATGAATCTCTGTCATGCATATAAAAATATTGTCTTAAAAACCTAGTCTTTCTAGCAAATTGGGAAATAAGTCTAAATCTAGACTGTTCAGGTTGTTGTGTCGACACACAGTCACTAACATCAATTACACTATCATCGTCGATTGATATACTACCGGTGTCAGTCATTGTCGATCGGCTGCTCTGCTGATGTCGATCTTTAGTCAGCTGATGTCGATATCTGGGATGCAAAAGTCAGTCTCTACACTTCTTGACGCTTGGAAACTACTAACGGCACCCTTCTTCAATCTGTGATTCGGTTGGTATGTCCTGGTATACATCTATATGGATTTCGTACAAAGGCAAAATATAGTATAGCATGGCCTATATGCTAGACGCCCGATCTCAAGAAAAATGGCTCTAATACGGAAGATCTTAATCTAAACAATTACTTAATCAAACCCTAATGAAATAAATACTTGTAAATCTCAATGACAACTTCTATATGAAGTTATCCCTCGAACTGGCAATAGATCAACTGATATCTCATAACCTCTAAATTGCACACACTGAAGAGTGGATGTTCTCTAATGCAACTAGAATACTAGAAACCCTTGGCTCCTTCTTCTCAGAAAAACTTAGCAAAATTCTTCAATATCAATAATCAAATAATCATATTCATATGGCCTCTCTCCAATAAGAAACCTTTATATCTTCTAAAAAGTGTGCTTGCCCTAATTAGGGTTTCATAATTGAGAATTAGGGTTTCATAATTAAAATATGCTAGATAATTAATATTTAATTAAATCAATCAAATATTAATATCTCCCTCAATACATGTCTGAAAGAGCCTGAACGAAAGCCAACTAGAAAATTTTTGCTAGTCAAAGCCAAGCCAAGCTCCATCAAGACCCTCTATCCATCCTATCAGCCTACGAGGGTCGCATAATAGGGTAATCATCAGCTCTGAAAGATGTCAACTAGAAGGGGACATGATAGTCTACCCCTCCTAAAATTTCTTATCCCCAAGCAATCTCAGAACAACACTATCATGATCCCAAATGTAGTCATGATCTATACTATTGTCAATCAATACAAACTCCATGCCATGTCTATCACAACTCTCATCCAATGGCATCACATCATCCCAAGTACCAAGATAAGGATCCCAACATCTAATCCATGAATAAAAATCAACTGACAACTCAAGTAAACTCCTCACCTGAATAATGTGAAAAATACCAATTGACTCCACGTACCTGTCTCCTGTACCCACTACAATATCTGAATATGGAGTGTGAATGCTAGACATACTCATATCATCATCCACATGTGACCCACCTATAAAAGAAAGATGAGTCCCTACCACATGTGCTAACTCTTGAATTAAACTCACCTCAAGACAAAGCTCATCCACATCTCTCTCTTGTGTTGGTGCCAATGTGCACTCCACAGCCCACTCTACCATATCGTGTCGTATGAGCCTCTCCATCCGATGAAAAAACATATTTTTGATGTTGTTGCCCCATATTGCCTTAAGAATATGTGTCTTCCCATCAACATCAAAATGAACCTTCATGTCCTTGAGACAAAGAGTGACTTCCTCAAGTTAATGAAGCCACTTCATGCCCAAGACTAAGTCTATATCCCCCATGTTCACCACATAATAATCAACCTTGAACTCATAATTGTCCAAGCACAATGGGAGGTCTCTAATCATCTGCTCACACCTAAGAGTGTGACCATCAGCTACCTTAACTCTAATGCCCTCAAAATCCTCGGTAGCAAGTCCACACCTCTCCACAAATCTAGCATCTATAAAATTATGTGTGGCTCCCATGTCAAAAAGGGTTATGACCCTCTACCCTGCCAAAACCCCATGGAGACTGAATGAACCCTCGTGCTGGATGCTAGATAGGCGTGCCTCCTAAATCTAAAGCTCTGACTCTACCTCTACCTTAGGCTCTGAAGCCTCAGCCTCTGGCTCCTCAGAACTCACCTAATGTTTGGAATCTTCTAATTTCAAATCCTCATAATAATCCCACATCACTCGATTTGCCTTGCCCATAGGCCTCAAAGGACAATCATGATGGGCATCATAGGGACCTTTGCAGTAGAAATAAAGCTTCTTTTTGTGTAGATCATTAAGAGCCTCTCGATCAAAAGGTGGTGCTGTTGGGTTGGCCTTTGAATCATTCTTAACCCCTGATTTATCTATGTTAAAATATGGTATGTCTCTATTCCTGTTAAATCCCTTATTGTCCCTAAATGAAGAAGTATCTCTAGAGTTAACTTTACTAGATGGGGTTGCCATCTCCATACTATGTGCCTCCTTCATAGCTTCTTGTAATGAAGGAGGATCAAAGGCTTTGATCTAACCTCTTAATGGTTCTATCAATCCCTCCATGAATAGAACTACCAATCTATGCTCTGAAATGTTTGGCACCATGACTGCTAATCGCTAAAAATCACTAATAAAGGACTCCAAGTTGCTTGTTTGTTTTAACTGTGCCAGATCTTGAAAGTAAACTTCAAAATCTTTCCTGTTAAACCTCTCAACCAACCTATCCATGAAGTCTTGGTACTTAGTCACCTGGTTATGCTGAAGTGTTACCATACCATGGTACCACCAATCATGTGCTACTCCATCCAAGTGTAAAGTGGCATATTTGATAGCCTCTATCTTTGTCATTGGCCTCAATGCCAAGAATGTATCAAGCTTATGAACCCAAGCTTGTGCTGTCATCTTACTGCTACCATCAAAAGTAGTCAAAGAAAGCTTCCCAGTAGCCTTCTTCAGCTCACTAAGTTGACCCCTAGGCTTCATGTCCTGCCTAACTGATCTATAGTGCTCTCTCCTTTGATTAAAAAAATGATCAAAGGACATGCTCTCCTAAACCTAAGGAGCTAATAATTCCCACTCATCATTTGTAGCCATGAGGGCATCTACAAATAGGGAATCATCTGCTACCTCCTCTGCTGGTGCTTCTTCTGGTTCCTCCTGTACAAACGTAGGCCGTCTAGGTCTATCAGCAGTCCTAGAATGGGTCAGTTGTGGTCTCTGATTAACAGTAGAACTCATGTTATCTCCTTGTTCCCCATTCTGTCTAACAGGTGGGTTCATCCTCCCTACCATAGTAGTAAGTGCCTGTAGTGCCTGTGTCATCTCACAAAAGAATTCTCTGGTATCTTGTTCATCATTATGTCAGTGGCCTTTGGGTGGGCTACCCTCACACCTATCACTCATGGTGATTGGCTATTATTCTAACACTTGGGTACCTTCAAGCAAGGCCCTACTACGTGTGTTGTACCTGTGTGGTCTCAACTCTTGTGGTTACATGAGATTGTTAAACCCTCAAGATGGCAGGAATTTAGCTCTGATACCACTGTATAAAACCCATGTTTCCCCTGATCTCTAAAATTGAATTTTTTTGTGTATTCTGATTGTTTTGATGTTTTTATATGAATAAAGATGTGATTTTGCAAGAATTCAAATAACTAAATAAATAGCAGTATAAACTTATAACTGGCTGATCAAATATCTTATTCTTCATTTCAAATGATTACAATAATGAATCTCTATCATGCATATAAAAATAATATGAAAATATTGTCTTAAAAACCTGGTCCTTCTAGCAAACTAGAAAATAACTCTAAATCTGGACTATTCAGGTTGTTGTGTCGACACATAGTTGCCGATGTCAATTATACTACCGTCATCGGTAGATATACTTCTGGTGTCGGTCAATGTCAGTCAGTTGTTCTACTGACATCAATCTTTAGTCAGCCGATGTTGGTATCTAGGATGCTGAAGTCGGTCTCTACACTTCTCGGTGGCCTGCAACTGTTAACGATGCCCTTCTTTAATCTGTGATTCAACTGGTATAGCCTGGTATGGATCTATATGGATTCTGTATAGAGGTGAAATACAATATATCATGGCCTATATGTTGGATGCCTGATCTTAATAAAAATGGCTCTAATATGGAAGATCTTAATCTGAACAATTACTAAATCAAACCCTAATGAAATAAATAACTGTAAATCTCAATGACAACTTCTGTATGAAGCTATCCCTCAAACTGGTAATAGATCAGCTGATATCTGACAACCTCTAAATTTCACACACTAAAGAGTGGACATTATCCAATGCAACTGGAATACTGGAAACCCTTGGCTCATTCTTCTCAGAAAAACTTAGCAAAATTCTTCAATATCAATAATCAAATAATCATATTCATATGGCCTCTCTCCAATAAGAAACCCTTATATCTTCTAAAAAGTGTGCTTTCCATAATTAGGGTTTCATAATTGAAAATTAGGGTTTCATAATTAAAATATTCTAAATAATTAATATTTAATTAAATCAATCAAATATTAATATCTCCCTCAATACATGTCTGAAAGAGCCCAAACGAAAGCCAACTGGAAAATTTCTGCTAGTTGAAGCCAAGCCAAGCTCCATCAAGACCCTCTATCCATCTTATCAACCTATGAGCGTCGCATAATAGGCTAATCATCATCTCTGAAATATGTCAACTAGAAGGGGACATGACATTCAATAACTTGATTTTCTTGACTATGTTTTTGGTCCTACAAGAATTTTTTTCTGTGTATGTGAAAATGATGTTCCTAATTATTTTTCACTAATATAAAGGATATAAATATATTTAAGGTGTTATTAATATGATATATGATAATTTTAATATATTTTTCCTCATTTAATATCCATATTCAAGCTTTGAGAGTTAAATGTTTTTAACTATGTGTTGACAATGTTCAGTGTTTCTGAGTAAGCTTTTTATAGAAGTATTTATAAGGCCTTTTGGCCTATGTGGTGGAGACAAAAGTATTTTGGTAAGTTTTATAATTTAAAAAAGTCCTATATATATTATTTAATTCATGGATTATGTGTCAAAGTTGTGTATTTTAATCAAATATTCAAGATAAACATTCAGGTAATGAAAAGGCCTATTGGTGAGGAGACCTAATTAGTAGATCCAAGTAGTGAAATGGGAAAAATGGAGTTGGGGAATAAATGTGAACTTATAATGTGTATATTTTATTCCTTTATGAATCTTTTCATCCATTTTTTAAGACAAGAAGTGATCCTTAGGGTCATAATGGTAACATGTGGATAAAATAGAACTAATTGCATTAAGTCTCCATTAGGATTAATTGTGGATGTATTAATTAGGAACTATTGAAAAATTATGTAATGTTTGATTAAAATTTTAAACATGTATTATTATATATTCCAAATTTAATTAATTTATGGAAAGGTTCAAGGTTCACTAATATGGGTGAGAGCAAGGTTTAAGTACTTAAGAAGGCTTAATAAACCTAAATTAACTAGTTAGAGGATTAAGTATTTTGAGTGAAGGAAATAGTGTGTTGGACAACATGTTAATTTATTTAAGATAATAATATAAATAATTTTAATATTTTATGAGTATATAAATATGTTTGTGTAGGTGTTGATCGAGGTCATTTGACCTAATTCTGCCAAAGAGAGGGATAATTGAGTGAGAAGGTTGAAGAGGTTGTTTAAGTGAGATTCAAGGGTAAATAGATAAAAATAAGGTTGTAATATACATTTAATTTATTAATAGGTTTATAATTTGATCAAATATCAAAGGTGAATTAGTTGGTGCTAAGCTACCTAGGGGCTTGGATCCTCTTTGCAATATAGAGCTTGTAGAAGACTAGTTAAGTGGGCGCTTATCCAGATAGGGGTGGAAGCTCCTTGTGAGGTTGGTGCTTCACTAAAATTTTGATCTTTAATTTATAGTACTATATTTCATGTGCATGGTTAAGTGTTTTTAATCCCCTAAGAGGGTTTCTCACATATATTTTGTGTTCTCTCATGATATGCTTGTGTAGTTGTTTTGTTTATTCATTGATATTTTATGTGAATGGAATGATAAATGGAATTGAATTGAATAGATATTATTAAGAAACTAATTAAACCCCCTCTCATTAGCTACTTCCAATAATTTTTATCATATCTTAGACCATTGGTTAGACCTAAAAGTCCAAGGGAGCTCTCTGGAACATAGATATGAATTTTAGAAATGAAAGTACTTTCTATGACTGCAATGAGAACCTACCCATAGTCACTAAACAACTTGTGAATGTTGTTCAAAAAGGAAGGATCACATGGAAGAATGTACTAAGATTAGAATGAAAATAAAATATTTAGAGTCACAAGTTGAACAAGGTGTTATCAAGATAAGGACTTATCAGAATTATGAATAAATTACATGAAAGCTTAACAATATCTTGGATAGTCAAAGATATTTTTATAACATGAAAGGTCTTGGATTTAGAGAATAACAAAAGGAGTTCAAAAAATTTCAATCTCCAATAGACATTAATCAGTTAAGGAGTAATGTAATTGGTATAATCAAGACATATATAGAAGCTACAAAACTTGAAGTTAATCATCATCAAGTCAAGAAGTTCCTTGCTCCATCAAGTGATATCAAAGGTAATCATTTATCATATTATGTTCATCAAAGGAAAAAAAAGGTTAATTAATCATAATTTTTTGACTCCTTCATTGGTCATTATTTATTTTTTGGTATATTTGGATATAATGTTTTTAACTATAGATGGAAAAGATTAATTCTTTATTACAATTACAACCAAAGAGGAAACATTGTAAGAAAATTTAAGCCAAAGTGTATTAGTGAAACCAGACATGTTGAGAGGTTATGGAGTTATGACACTAAAGAATGGATCAAGAAATAATATCCTATAGAAAAGAATTATAAAGATAGAGGAGAAGAATTTATGATAACCCAAATTGCCTTCCATATTCAAAATGAAGATTTGAATTGGTATATAGATAGTGGCTTTTCAAGTCACATTATAGGAGAAAAAAGAAAGTTCATCACTTTGAAGAAAAATGCCATTGGTTCAGTAAGGTTTAGGGATAAAATATCTACTAACATTGTTAGGAAAGGTTCTTTGAGCTTGGACAATGGGAAGACCAAAATAGAAAATGTGTTATATGTAGATGGATTGAAACATAACTTATTGAGTGTGAACCAAATGTGCACCCAAAGACATACTCTAACATTTCATGAATATGGATGTGATATTAGAAGATAAAAATTAGGAAGATTGATTACCAAAGCCAAGATAACTAAAAACAATCTCTCTGTACTAAATGAAATCACAAAATAACAATGCTTCATGATCAAGGTAGATGCGAGTTGGTTATGGCATAGGAGGTTATGTCATATGACATTTGATAAATTTTTCAAGACCAAATCTAACGGATCTCTGAAGAATACACCCAAAATATTTAAGCTTGTAGATGTTCTTTTCAAGGCATGTTAACATGGTAAGAAGACTAGGAGAATATTCAAATCTAAAGAATATTCTAGTACTATATATTTATAAATAATCCATACCAATATATGTAGATCGAAAAGGATTTAAATTATTAAAGGAGATAACTACTTCATGTTTTTTATAAATGATTTCACAAGAATGACTTGGGTAGAATTATTAAAAGATAAGTTATAAACTCTAGGAAATTTTAATACCTTCAAATCTTTGGTTTAAAATGAAATGAATGTAAATATCTAGTGTCTTAGGTTTAAAAAAGGAGGATATTTCTTGTCAAATGAGTTTAATGAATATTGTGAGGTCAATGGAATAAGAAGATAGTTCTCAGCTACTAGAACACCTCAACATAATGGGGTGGTTGAGAGAAAGAATATAAAAATCCAAGATATGTTAAGGACAATGTTGAATGAGTCCAATCAATCACATGGCTATTGAAGATAATTTGTTATCACTTCAATTTACACTTTGAACAGAGGTTAAATCAAGATCAATGGTGACAATACTCTATATGAATTATGGAATGGGAGACCTATAAGTTTTGGACATATCAAAGTTTTTGGAGTAAGTTCTATATTAAGAGAGATGATGAGGACTTATGAAAAATTAACTCAATATCTGATGAAGGTTTCTTCTTAGGATATTTATCAGTAAGTGATGCCTATAGATGTTATAACAAAAGGTTGCAAAAGATAGTGGAGAGCACAAATGTGAAGGTTGATGAGACAAATAATCCACATAATCAGTCAAAGAATGATGAAGGAGAAATATATAGAGATGAGGATGAAGAAGAGAATGAGGAAATAAAGGACTCAAAATGTCCATCTAGGCAAATTCAAATGGATCATAATTAATCTTGGATCATTGGAAATAAAAGTGTAGGTATACAAATAAAAAATAAGATGGTAACTAATGTTAATCAAGAAAATACTTCCATACTTTCAAAAATTGAATGTAAAAAATTTTTAGAAGCAATTGAATATGAGTTTTAGTCAAAGACAATGAATGAGGAGCTAAATAAAATTAAGAAGAATAAAACTTGGAAGTTAGTACCTAGGAATAAAGACAAAAACATCATTGGTATCAAGTGGATTTTGAAGAACAAGTTGAATGAGATTAGAGAGGTCACTAGAAACAAAGATAGACTTGTGTGCAAATGATATGCTCAGGTACAAAGAGTGTATTTTTAATAAACCTTTTCTCATAAATCAAGGTTATAGACCATTAGGATGTTTATTGCCTATGTAGGTTTCAAAGGATTCAAGATATACCAATTAGATGTTAAGTTAGCCTTCCTACATGGGAACCTAGAAGAAGAGGTATAAATTAAACAACTTGACGGTTTTTTATTGACTAATAACAAAGATTATGTTTCTAGGTTGAATAAGGCCCTTTATGGTCTAAAACAAGCCCCTAGAGATTGGTATGCTAGACTTCATAAGTAACTTTTAGACCAAGGGTTCAAGAGAGGAGTTAAAAATAGAAACCTATATGTCAAAATTGAAAATGATCATCAGTTAAAATTTTTAGTCTATGTGTATGATATTATCTATGGTGGATCTAATGAAAACATGACCAAGGATTTTGCAGAGGTGATGAAGTTAGAATTTGAGATGCCTATTTCTTTCTTGGACTTCAAATCAGCCAAACTATAAAATGTATGTTCATTTCATAAGTCAAGTATATAAAAGAGATGTTAAATAAGTTTTAAATGGAATATTGTAAGGCTATAAGTACACATATGGTTACAGGATGAAATCTAAGCAAGGAGGATGAATCTTCAATGGTTAATCAGATAAAGTATAGATGCATGATTGGGAGTTTGTTGTATACTACTACATATATGATAGATGTCATGAAATAAATAGGCCTTTTAAGAAGATTATAATCAGACCCTAATTAAATCCACCTAGAAGTAGCAAAAATCATACTTTGGTATCTCAAAGGGACTTTAAAATATGTTTTATGGTACCCAAGGAGTAAAAAGTTTGATCTAGCAGCCTATACAGATGCAGATTGGACTAGGAGTTTAGATGACATAAAAATCACTAGTAAAGGATCCTTCTTCTTAGGTAAGTGCTTAATCTAATGGTTAATCAATAAACAACCTTCATTAGCTTCATCTACTTGTGAAGCTAAGTATATTATAACAACCTCATGTTGTACTCAAGTAATATGGATGAAACAAACCCTAAGAGACCACAAGGTGGAGTTTGATGGAACTATTCCTATTCTTTATGATAATACTAATTCCATAAGTGTTCTAAATAATCCTATCTTACATTAAAAGACAAAACATATTCCTATCAAGTATCACTTCTTAAGAGAATAGGTGATTAAACAAATCATTAATCTTGAATTTATGTCTACCAAGGATTAGATTGTGGATATATTGACTAAGCCTCTTCGAAAGGTTAATTTTGAAAATATGAGATATGAATTAGGTGTGATTCCTACTCCTAAAAGCCACTGATCAAGACAAGGTGTTTAGGGGGATCTAATGAGGAGATGTTTTAGTTCCAAGTGTTAGGATTAAAAAAAACCCAAATTTATCCCCAAATTTAATACAAGAGAAACTATGAAACAAATCATTCAAACATACATAAAATAATCATAAACATGCATAAAATAGGAGACACAAAATTTAACATGGTTCACCCAAGATGGTCTACATCCACCAAACTTGTCCTGTTTATTATTTCCAGTAATACAAGGGAGAAATATACCCTACAAAAAAACCTGTCACACCATTATACCTTCTCTTTATCCTTTCTGTATACAATAATATTATCTTAATTTTATAATCCATGTCGCTATTCAATTTTAAGGTGGAAAAACATATAACCATAACCTCTACTTTCAGATTTGGAAACCTATAATCAATGGCCTAGATTGACTACACAATTACAATTTTACAAGGCAATTTTAATAACCCTAGATTAACCCTAGATTGGCCCAGATTAACCCCCCCTTGCCCTACATACCATCATGGATAAAAATAATGGGATCCAAAACCCAATTGAAATAACATCAGATTTTTAACCTTTGATCTTTGAAGACAATCAGGCTCCACACCCAACACCAAAGATAGAAAATAAGTGCATAAGCTATGAGGTTTAAGGGGTATTTTTATCAATATGTCAAATAAGAATATATCTAAGATATGAAATATGAAAGGTGGAGTTTTATATAATATTTTATCTAAAAAATTTATTTTAGGTAAGTGATTTTTCATTAATGTCAAAGGGGGAGATTGATTTGCATTAAGAAGTTGTTTGTCAGTAAGAGAAGTGTCTCTAAGAAGATTTCATCAATGAGTTGTTTCCATCAATTACAAAGGGGGATATTGTTGGGAATATATTAAAATTTATGCATGAATTTTTCATAGATGTCATGAAAGTGTTATTGATGTCATTTTGTGTTATCTTTATTCTTCTTGATGTTGAGTTCTTGAAGCCTTAATTGAGGAACCTAGTGAAATGGCATAGGCCTAGTAGTATGATGAGTTGAGATATATGAGACATGTGTGAATAATATTGGAAATGTGAGATCATGTTATGATGTTGTATCACATGATTCTATAGTACTAAAGATAGTTCAAGAGGATTCAAGGCATGATCATAGTCTAAACATGACTGGTAGTATAAGGTTTAGTATGTAAAGTAACCTATGGTGGCCTAATGAGGCATCAAGATAATTTAAAAAGGTGTTAGATATATTTAAATAATTTAAATGTTTGTGAGAGGTCATTTTAAGTGTGTGTACAAAGTTTTAAGTCAATAACTAAGGGATAAATCATGAAAACATGTGATAAGGTTTCCTATGTGCACATAATGGGGTATTACAGACCCAAGAAGAAGTTTCTCATGCTCATTATAATGTTAAAACTTTTCATGAGATCATATTAACTTCATGGTAGTTTGTGAATGTTCATATATATAATTTCTTATCATCGGTTTTGGAATGAGGGGAAATCCTTTATGAATGATTGCTAATAATGTAAGGTAGTCAAAACTCTTCTAAAACCCTAATAAAGACTTGATAGGAAATATATAATTTGTTATGATTCATAATGGTAAATTTGACCTAGTTTGATGGTTTTATCATGTAAATTAATCTTCAAGGTTTCCTCAAGTGGTTTTGTTTTTCTTGAAAGTGAGTACAAGTTATAGGAAAGCCCTTATTTTTAGGGTTTTTGATGTTATAGGTAGGATTGACCAGGTCAAAGCATAAAAATAGATGGAAAATGATGTGAAATAATTTTATTTTCTGATCATGGAATTTATTTTTTAGGTTTTTGACCAAAAATATTTTAAACTAGTCATGAAAGTTAGCCTATCTCTAAAATGGCCTAATGAGCAGAACAATGAGAAAACTAGGTGAGAATAAAAATGAGATTAGGGATTGGTTTTATAGGACTAGGGATAGATCCCTAGAAATGGGGTAATTATTAAATACATATACATCTTATACCCTTGGTTTATAAATATTTATGATGTTTATACTTGAGCAAAAAATTGTCATCAATTTGGTTTATCTAACACATTGAAGTATGTATATAGTGAAGTAGTGAGATTGGTTTGTAAGACCAATATTGATATATGAAAATTAAATATATATTTTAATAAATGATTAAAGTATGATAAATTTTCACACAAACTAATTTTAATATCACATAATTGTTCACATAGGTCTTTTATGACTTGATTTTATTGACTATGTTTTTGGTCCTATAGGCAACTTTCTATGTGTATGTGGAAAAGATGTTCCTAAGTGTTTTTCAACTAATTTTAAGGATACAAAGATATTTAAGATATTATAGTATCATGTGAATATATTTTTCCTCATTGGGATTCCCTATTCAAGCTTGGAGAGTCAAATGTTTTTGACTATGTGTTGATAGTGTTTGGTGTTTCTAATTAAGGTTTTTGTAGAAGCAATTTTGAGGACTTTTGGCCTATGTAGTGAATACAAAAATACTTTGGTTATTATTATAAGTCATAAATATCCTATATATAGTATTTTTTTCATGGGTTATGTGGAAAATTTGTATATATTATTTAAATTTACAAGATATACTTTTAGGTAGTGAAAGAGCTTATTGGCAAGGAGACCTAATTGGTGGGTCCATGTAGTGAATAGGAAAAATGGAGTTGGGTATTTAAGGTGAAATTATAATGGGTCTATTTTAATCATGTATGAATTTTTTCATCCATTGGTTAAGATAATAAGTGTTCCTAATGGTCATAATGGTAACATGTGGATAAAATAGACCTAATTGTATTAAGTCTCCATTAGGCCTAGTTGTGGATTTGGTAATTATGGGCTATGAAAGACTTATGTAATGTTTGTTTCAAATTTTAAACGTGTATGATGATATATTCCAAATTTATTTCATTTATGTAAAGTTTCATGGCTGACTAAGATGGGTGAGAGTATGGGTCAAGTACTTAAGAAGGATAAATAGGCCTAAATTGACTCGTTAGAGGATTGAATATTTTGAGCAAAGGAAATGGTGCATTAGAGAATAGGTTAAGTGATTGAATATAATAAAAGAAATGATATAAATATGTCATGATTATCTATGTTTTTTTAGGTTTTGAATAAGTTCATTTGACCTAATTCTACCAAAGAGAGGGCTAATTGAGTGAGAATGCCTAAGAGGCTTTTTAAGTGAGATTGAAGGGTAAAAAGAGAAAAATAAAGTTGTCATATACATTTTAGTTAGAAATAGGTGTTCTAAGGTGATCAAATATCATAGGTGACTTATATGGTGTTAATATACCTATGGGGTTAGAGCCTCCTTGTAAGATAGAGATTGTAGAAGACTAGTTAAGTGGGTGCTTATCTAGATAGAGGTTGGAGCTTCAATAAACTTTGAATCTTGACTTTATAGGAATGTATTCCATGTGCATGGTTCAGTGGGTTTTATCTCCCAATAGGGTTTCTGACATATCAATTGTGTTCTCTCATTGTATGCTTGTGTAATTGCTTTGTTTATGCATTGATCTTTTATGTGAATGAAATGATTAGTGGAATTGAATAGATATTATTAAGCAATTGATCCACCCCACGCCACCCCCCCCCCCCCCCCCCCCCCCACCCAACTTAGTAGATACTTCCAACAACTTCATGTTGGGAGGATTAGGCACCATGGAATTTCACACAACCAAAATTTTGATTAATATAGGTAGTCATTGAAGGAACTTACCATGGATTCCTCTAAAAAATAGGTCTTACATATATTCAAAGGACAAATAACCTTGCACAATAAATTATGTGATATATCCATCAATCATAGTATAGGTATATTAGTCCAAAACATGGGTCCACTTAGTATCTATACTTCATAATCTATCTAATTTATCTTCCATCCAGACCATACACTCTATCCTCCTTGTTTAGAAATAATAGTGCTCTAGTCTTGACAACCACATACCTAATAACCCAAGGAATTAATTATAGAATATTTCATATATCTCTACATACATATGCTCTTGAATTATCACATTTATAGTTACTTTAAATATTCTCACTTATTCCTCTGTAATGTTATGGATTCTCTCATCCAACCACCTTTGTAAATCTCTCTACCCTGGTAACAATCTCAACATTCAAAAATATTTATGTTCACTCCACCATTGTTAGCAAAGGATCTTGAAAAACTCTAGAATATTCTATTTATAAGCATAGATTATGTAGTCAATGACAAAACATAATATTTATCGATAATATAGATTGAAAGATGCCAATAATTACTAAGTTGAGATCATTATATTAAAGACATTGAAAGTTATTATATACAAAACAATCAATGTAAACCATATGAAAACATTCACAATACTCACTGCGCATAAATCATAAGTAAAATATATATAAGAAAACCATTCAAAAAATTGTATTAATCTCTATCACACATCAAAACCATATACTATTACAAATTATCACCATATATAGATTATTGAAAAGTGTTGTCTGTTTATATTCCATTACTTTGATATGCCAAAAGGAAAGACTCTTCATATTTTTCAATCTATTACTTATGTTTACAAGGTTAAATACATACATTAGATTATATAAAGGAAAAAAATCATATAATCCACATGTGTCCATCCAATATACTGTATGATTTTAGAATGTATTATTCTTTACCTAACAAAGAAGTGATCTATGATGGAATAGTTTACACTTTTCATAGGGACATATATAAAAAATATCACATACACATAGTTACCATAAACATTTTATCATAACCAAATCCATCTAGGAAGGGTTTGGTAGTTAACTTCCTAATTTGGGTGACAACATATCCATCCCATGACACTTATAATGATAGTACATTATCATAGGCTATAATATAATATAAACAAAGTCCCCCATCTTTTTGTAAATTTTTTGTTTAAATTAAGTGTAATAACATAATATCACTCTTTTAGTTACATTCAGATCTGACTAATTTAGACATATCTTATACAATCTATATTATTCAAATTTTGAACTTGTTTAAATCTCTAAATCTAAAATGAGATAAAACATATCCATAAGATGAATCTATTTAGGAATAAATTTTACATTAGTGTGAATTTGAGGTATTTACCGAGAGGTAAATAATTATAGGTTAATTATTATTTGGTAGTTAATATTTGGTTAATCAAAATATTTTTATAAACAATATTATGATTAGATTATATTATTATTATTATTATTATATAATTGTTGTAAGAGTAAAGAGGTTGAAAGTTTATAGGGATTTGGGAATACCTTATTATAGGAAACATTATTCCTATATATTTGTATTGTATTTTGGATTGAATTAATTTAGTGTCGAAGAAATATTATATTGTGTGTTGAAAATTTATCTACATATTGTGTTTAACTCTTTCATAGGATAAATCTTTTTATCTACTCTTTGAATTTATATCATTGGTATCAGAGTAGGTGAATGGTCTAGTCAGTTTGTGTAGGAGTAGATTGTTGTCAATAATGAGAGTCAATTAAACTATGTATGGTTATACCTACCAATATAAAAACTATTTATAGCATGTTAGGCATATTGGCATTGCTATTTGCAGCTCAACATAGCATTAATATTAAATATAAGAGAGATTTTATTTGAGATGCACCTATAGATATGAATGTTTTTTGCTCAACCAAACCTGTGTGTCATACCAAATGTTATATGAAATTTATTTAAAGTATCGACAACCATCTGATGCCTATGCCAATAGATAATTTCATTTAATAAATGTGGTACGTGAATTTTATATTATATTTATCAATGTAAAATTCAAAAAAGTTTGATTGTGGTGTTATGGTAATTGGAAAAATATTTTCTTCAGTCTCGGCCTCACTAGTGTCTACAAGAGATTCTTCACATAAATTCTATTCATTAGTTTCCCTACATATTGCATTGGTAAATTATTACTATAGCATCGACCCTTGGTTGTACATATCATCATAGTGCATTACATCCAACTCAACATTTTTTGAAGACCGTATTCCAATTTCTATGGTGTATATCATCAAGACATAATCTTCCTATGCTAAACACAACTCATGTGAAATAGGTCTGTCAGTCTATATAATTTATTTATTAGTTTAGCATTTAATAGTTGGCCAATGCCATGGTAGATTTATAATTTTTAGTTATATCCTTCATAATTCATTTTCTTATATGATTTTTAATAGTCAAAGGATATAAGGATTCATGTCATCAAAAGTATCATTTTTGGTATTAGTTATTTTTTTGTGTTATTCAGTTATTTTGTAATTGGTCAAAATTTTAAATATTTTTATCTTTAAATATTTTGTAAAAAGTGTCTTACATTTAGAATGTTGTGTCATTTCATATGAGTAAAGTTTTAATAAGTAATTACTTTAAAAAATTTCGAGTCATGTCCACTAAAGAGTTAAAACATAAACATTAGGTATTTTAATATTTTATATTTTGCCCAAAATCCAAAGTCATCAAAGTGTCATGTTTAGAGTATTTGAAAATTAATTATTATTAATTAATTTTTAAATGTAGTATTTGTTCAAGAAGATTAAATGTCAGTTTAAGATAAGTTATTTTGTTAATTATTATCAAAAGTCATCATTTAAAGTTTATCAAAATATAATTTTTTTTGTAACAATCATTCTCATCATAATGAATTTTTATTGTCAAAAATTCATTGTGTCAGTGTTGATTCTTTGTCAAGAGTCAAGAGTCTCAAAAAATTAAAAAAAATCCTTACAAATGCATTTATACATGTACATGACATCTACATTATGGGGAGATTTCCCTCAGAAAAATCATGTACATGAGATTCATCAACACATCAGTAGAGCAAGCAACGAGATAATGAAGGTTGGAGGATACATAGAGGTTGAAGGCATTTTATCAACCTCTCATCAATTTCCAATGATGGGGCTGCACCAATGTTTTGGTGACATATATAGTATGGTGTGTTTTTCATTTTTGTTGTGTATTTTTAGAATAAAAACAAAAGAATATGTATGTTCAAGATTTTTAATTTTTGTGTGAAATTCTAAACATGATTCCTTGATGTGAATACATTGTGAAAGTACAAAAACACAATAAAGTTAATTGATCTTGAAAGGGTTTGTGGTAGATCCAAAAAACTATAGGAGGTGAACAATATTTTGGCAATAGTTAGGAGAGTAGATACTATAGAGATATCATGACTACTTTACTTTGTTTTGGAGATGACCTTTAGTGACATGTCCATCATGGTCATATAATTTAAATGTGGGATTCATTCCTTCAAATGTAGTGGTAATGTGCAAAAATATTTCATCAGTAGTATATAGACCTATGAGTATGTGGTGGCATATAGTTTTGTTCATGCCAATTCTTAGAGGTACATGGTGTTCCTATTCAATTCAAGTTTTGTGGTAAGCCTATAAAACCATGGAAGTAATGATTCTCTCTTTATATCAAGGTCATGATCCAAATAGGTCATGATACAAGAGGTGAGCATACTAAACATAAGAGTGTGAATGTTTTTGCAACATATAAAAACTATCGGGCGGGGGGGGGGGGGGGGGGGGGGGGGAGTGATAGGAATAACTTTTACATTAGTGTGATTTGAGGTATTTATCAAGAGGTAAATATTTATAGGCTAATTATTACTTGGTATTTAATATTTGGTTAATTAAACTATTATTATAAATAATATTATGATTAGATTATATTATTGTTATATAATTATTATATGGGTAAAGAGGTTGAGAGTTTATAGGTATTTGGGAATCCCTTATTATAGGAAACATTACTCCTATATATGTGTATTATATTCCATAATGAATTAATTTAGTGTGGAAGAAATAATATATTTTGTGTTTAAAATGTATCTATGTATTGCTTTCAGCTCTTTCATGAGATAAAACTTTGTATCTACTCTTTGAATTTATATCAACATTTTTTATATCATTCCACATCAAGAAAATCTCTTATTATTATGGTTACATTGATTATAATTTTTCCATATATAGGCAACCTATTACTATATTTTTGTATCTAAGTTATACATAGACATTAGGTCGATGTCCCTTATTAAATAATTAAATTCATGATGACATATTACATGTAAAACTTTTATATATACACACTTATGTCAAATTAATTTATTACATTTGTTCTTTTAAGATGAAATGTTACTATGCTTATATATAAGTAATTAAATTTTCTTATTCTATAAGTGGTATGTGCAATCCATTTATTTTGAGCTATGTTATTCATATGTTCATCTTAAACTTAAAGAGGGAGTAATAAAATTTAATTATAGTATATTCAAGTTGCATGGTGATACCAAAAGTCACAAAGTGTTATACAACACATCTCTTTTATGTCTGCATTTACAAGTAGTCATAAAGTGTTAAAAACACATTTCACTTGGTATCCTCAACGAGATGCATAATTAAATATTATTTAAATTCTAATAAATGTATGTCCCATATATGGATTCATATTATACACACAATTAGAATTATAGAGACATAAATTTTACATAAAACCCTTATTCTTA